>PVIW01003806.1:0-154366 GCA_004026585.1 Noctilio leporinus
CCCTTTGTCAAATATTAGTTGACCATAGAGTCCTGGGTTAATTTCTGGGTTCTCTATTCTGTTCCATTGATCTATATGTCTATTCTTATGCCAGTACCATGCTGTTTTGATGACAGTAGCCTTGTAGTATTGTTTGAAGTCCGGTATTGTGATTCCTCCTACCTTGTTCTTCTTTCTCAAGATTGTGGTGGCTATTCGTAGGCATTTTTGGCTCCATATAAATTTTTGAAGTATTTTTTCTATTTCTGTGAAGTCTGTCATTGGTATTTTAATTGGGATTGCATTGAATATGTAGATTGCTTTGGGTAGTATGGACAGTTTAATGATGTTAATTCTTCCCATCCACTAACATGAGATATGCTTCCATTTATTCATGTCTTCCTTGATTTCTTTCTTCATTGTTCTGTAGTTTTCTGCGTGATACACTATTTTTTTTTTTGATACACTATTTTTTAAAGTCAGCTATAGTTGAGCTATTAAGAGCCACTTCTAAAATGTAAGGGCACTAAAAGGCTGAAAATAAGGGTATTCAAATGATATATCAGAAAAATACAACCCAAAGAAAAACAAGGATGGTTAGTTAGTATCAAGAAAGTCATTAAGTTAAATATTATTGTAAGAGATAAAGGGAATTCCTATAATGGTAAAAATTTTAGATAAAACAATTCAGACTGTTAGCTGATTTTTCAAGAGAAACTTTGTAGGCTAGAAATGATTGGCAAGAAATACTCAAAGTTGTGAAAAGCAAGGACCTGCAGCCAAGACTGCTCTACCCAGCAAAGCTGTCATTTAGAATTGAAGGGCCCATAAAGTGCTTCTAAGGTCAAGCTAAAGGAGTTTATTATCACTAAGTCATTATTATGTGAAATGTTAGAGGGGCTTATTTAAGAAAAAGAAGCTCAAAACTATAATGGGAAAATATCTATCTATCAACAATTGAGTCTAAAAGACAAACTAAGTGAACAAGAAGAACAGAGATAGAACCATGGATACAGAGGGTGTTTTGATGGTTGCCAGGTGGGAGGGTGTGGGGAGATGGGTGAAGAGGTGAGGGGATTAAGAAGTACAAATAAGTAGTTACATAACAGCCGTGGGAACATTATATACATGTAGGAAATGGAGCAGCCAAAGAACATATGCATGACCCATGACATGAACAATGGTGGCAGGATTGCCTGAGGAATTGTGGGGTGCTGGATGGAGGGGGGCAAACGGGGAAAAATTAGGACAACTGTAATAGAATAACCAATAAAATGTGATTTAAAAAAAGAATTCAACTAATAAAAAAGCCTCAAAATATCCAAAGCAAGAATGAATAGAACTACAGAGGTTTTGATAAATCGATGATTATTATAGATTCAATATCTCTTGCAGTTATTAATATCTCAAGCAAAGAAAAACATTAGGACATAGAGGATTTTAAATACACAATTTACACACTTGAAAAAATGGATGTTGATAAAAATCCTAAACCCAACAATTAGAGAATATAGGTGTTTTCATGCTCATGGGAAATTAATAAACATTGACCACATACTAGAACATAGTGCAATTCTCACCAAATTATAACAACTGAAATCATACAGGTCATGTTTCTGTAACCTAAATACAACTAGGTTAAAAGTTAATGATAAAATGATGAGTAAAAATATTTCCATGTTTTTAAATTAGAAAAAAATCACACTGGAAAGTTTTGAAGTACTTAGAGCTGAATAAAAATATTACATATCAAAACTTGTGTATGTCAGCAAAATTGGTAGTTTGAAGGAAATTTAGAGCCTTTAATGCTTTTTTTTTTTTTTTTAAAGAAATGCTGAAAAAGCTAAAAAGTATAACAGAACTCAGTGAAAGTAGAAACAGGGGTGGGTTCCATTTAATAAAATAAAAAGATATATACAGTAGAGGAAAGTAACAAGACTAAAATTGGGTCTTCGAAAAACTAGTAAACTAGATTAAAATCTGGCAAAATTAAAAAGACACAGGCATAAAAATAATATTAAGAATGAGAAAGACAATAGTGCCACAGATAGAGCAAAGATTAAAAAGAGGATATCTTATACAACTTTATAGTAACACTTTTAAAAACAGGCAAAAGGCATGCAGTCCTAGAAACACAACTTAATCAAAGTTGACCAAAGGGAAATAAAAATCCTGAATAGTCTCATAGTCACTAAACATAATTGGCTAGGTAGCTAAACTATTTCCACACAGAAAACACCAAGTCCAGATGATTTCAAACACTCAAAAATAGATATTACAATTTTATAAATACTTTTCCAGAGTGTAGAAAATAGGGGACACTCCTCAGCTTACTGTGAGGAATCAGTATAACTTTAGTTCCCAAATTCAGACCACCTCATCCCTGTGCAAAAAGTTAAAACGAATAGTAGAAGAACGAATCCAGTAAAACATTTAAAAAGCATGACTAAATGGGTTTATACTGCGGATGAAAGAATGGTTTAACAACACAGTCACACCTCGGTAGGCGTCGGCTTCAGTCATTGTCAAATCCTGTACTCGTCACTTTTTTGTTTGTTTGTTTTTGAACTGTTTTTAATGCTTTTAAAAAATGTATTCACTATTTTTAGAGAGAAGGGCAGAGAGGGAGCAAGAAAGGGAGAGAAACATCAATATATGGCTGCCTTTCACCTGCCTCCAGCTGGAGGCAGGCTGGAGACCTGGCTTGCAGCCCAGGCATGTGCCCTGGCTGGAAATCGAACCAGCAGCCTTTGGGTTTGCAGGCTGGTGCTCAATCCACTGAGCCACACCAGCCAGGAAAAAAAACATTTTTAAAACAAAACATTTTAATGTTTTACTTAAACATTATATCCTCCTAATCGACATTTTATTGGTAGTCCTAGCCAATGTGTTTAATACAAAACAGCAAGGAAAAGTAGAAGAAAATGAAGAAGGGAAGAAAAGGTATGCTGTCTAGAAAGAAACAAAGCTATCTTTTCCAGATGATATGATTATCTACATTAAAAATCCAAAATAATATACTGATATACTATTAGAATTAATAAGGATTTATCAAGATGGCAGGATATAAGATAGTATTAGAAATGAAATTGTTCTTCTCTGTACTTGCTTATAAAACAACTCAGAAAAAGACAACATTTAGGATAGTGACAGAAAGGAATCTAAAATTTAAATGTGAAAGTCAACACTTTAAAATTTAAGAAGATAAAATTTAAGAAGAATGTGTAAGAGAATATCTTCTAACTCAGGTAGGGAATGATTTTGTAAATAAGACCAAAGAAAAAGCCATAAAATGTATGACCTATTAGGCTACATTAAGATGTAGAACTTGTGTTCTACCAATTGGAAGAAATTATTTGTAACACATATAACTAACAAAGGAGTTGTATATAGATTAAAAGTAATACATATTGAGTATTACAGGTATATATTGAGTATTGTAGGTATATATTGAAAATCCTAGAAGTAAATAAGAAAAAGATAGTCCTGGCTGGTGGCTCAGTGGACAAGGCACCGGCCTGTGAACCCAAAGGTCACAGGTTCAATTTCCCAGCCAGGGCACATAACCAGGTTGCAAGCCAGGTCTCCAGCCTGGTCTGTAGCAGGAGACAGGTGAAAAAGGCAACCATACATGGATGTCTCTCTCCCTCTCTGCCTTTCTCCCTTCCCTACTCTCTAAAAATAATAAATAAAATCTGAAAAGAAAAGAAAAGAAAGAAAAAGAAAAACAACCAAAGAAAATTATGCAAAAGGCATAAGTAGCCATTTTGCAGAGAAAACACAAATGAAGAATATGCGTTGAATGTACTATAGCTACTCAGCCTCATTAATAACAAGGTAGTAGCAAATTAAGGTTATTTGAAACAGTCGGCTGGTAAATGCTGTCAAGGATAGGGAGCTACAGAAACTTTTCCAGAATTGCTGGTAGGAATGTAAATAGTCAAATCACTTTGGAACACACCAGCTTTGTCTTATATGGTTGACCCTGCCTATTGCTGGCAGCCTGTAACCTTTGGTTCCCACAGAAGGTTCTGGAAAAACCATGGTCTTGGATCCATGTAGATGGACACTCATTGCAGTTGATTCTGGTGGAAAACTGGAGAAACCCAGTAATAGAATAATAATCATATAGAAGTATAGTAAGAGAAGAATTAATAAATAAGTGGAGTGTTATATAGCAATAAGTAATGACTACCTGCAACAATGTGGGTGAATATTGTCAAAAAACATAAAACACAAATTTTTCAAAAACAAACTGGCAGAAGACTATGCATATAGTATGATATCCCTGGTACAAAGCTCAGTAAAACCAAACTGAATGAGATGTAATCTTAGGGGATCAGAAATTAGCCAAAATGCAGAGGGGAAAAAAAATCACAGCAGTTTGTCTTACTGTTCTTCCTGCCCACGTGCTGCTGCTCAGGCCCAGTCCTGGGCAGTGCCCCCACTCTGAGGAGTCCCCACTGAGATGGCCCCCCACTTCTCCAGTGATTTGAGAGGGGCTCCCAAGGGCCCCACCCCCTGCACCTGGGCTCCCCATGGATGACCTCCCCCGAGCCACCACACACACACACACACACACACACACACACACGCACGCACACTTCCTCCTGCTGCTTCTCAGCAGCCTGATGTTTGTTCATCAACTTTCTAGGCTCCAAGTCTATAGAACTCCTTCCAGGAGTGGGAGCAGGGCTTTATTCTTGTAAATGAACCCATTCTCTTCCCCACCCATCCCCATCTTCTCATCATCTGTGTGGGCTGGCTGGGTGAACTTAACATGTTGCTGACCACTCTCAGTTCTTCCAGTCCCGCTGTTGGCACCAGGTAACGATGGGAGGGGCACAGATCAGGCCCAGCTGGGGCTGGGCTGGCTCATGAGAGGAAGGGTGGCTTCCTGGTTGGCAGTCAACCTTCCTCCCTGTTTCTCCTGTCCAGGCGTGCCTGAGCCAACCCGCTGGCCAGTGCCTGGGTAGCAACCCTTCTCTGCCCTGCTGTTAAGTCCTCTCCTGGGAAGAGGTCTTCTCATCCACCCGTTGGCTTGGAGCCTGGTCTGGTGGAGCCCACCCTACCCCTTAGAAGAGCAGAGGTACAAAAAATGTGGGGCTTTTCTTGCCTGTCCTGGCCTGCCTTCTAGGCAGAGTGCTGGTTGATGCTGGTAACCTGCTCTCAGGATCTGCCACTCAGTAGCTCCATGACCTTGAACAACCTCCTTCACCTGTAGAATGCAGGTCATGCGGCTTTGAGTAAGAATGAAGTGAGATAGTGTCTGAAGGCCTTAGCAAACACTCCGCTCACACACAACAGCTATTACCATTGCCCTGGCCGTCTTCATTATCATTATTACCAGGTGTCGGCAGGGCATCTTATAAGCAGAAAGAACCGCTGCGGTGAGTTACCGACTTCCAGAGTTTCACCTTCACTGTGCTTGGCAGGGCATGACTCCAGCTTTCTGCCCTTGTCACAATCGCTCTGTCTGTGGACACTTTTGTGATGGGTATAACCTGATTATTTGTTTATTAGTAACTCGGCACCAGTAATTCACTTTTTTCATTGGAGCTATATTGCTTATGAAGTCCCCCACTGCCTGGCCCTGTGGCACAGCCTGCCAGTTCCAGGGGCGGGTGAGCCGGTGGGTGTGTGGAATGGGAGGGGACCCATGCCAGGCAGGTGCTCATGGCCACCAGAGCTTGGATGGCAGGAACTCTCCTTGCAGTGACCATATGTGATATCCATTGTGTATTTTACGCCGATGATCATTTTCATTTCTTCTTTGGAATCCCTGACAGTATCCAATTAAATGGTATTTTCAGGGGGGGAAAAAAAAGTGCCCCAAACAATGTCTCCTCTGAAATACCAGCTCAAAATCTGTGCATGTTAGCCCTAGCTGATGTGACTCACTGGATTGAGCGCTGGTCTCTGAACCAAAGGGTCACCGGTTCGATTCCCAGTCAGGGCATATGCCTGAGTTACGGGCCAGGTCCCTGGTTGGGGGTGTGCGGGAGGCAACCACTCATTGATGTTTCTCTCCCTCTCTTTAAAGAAAAAAAAAAAAAAAAATCTGTGCATGTTTGCTAAAGTTCCACAAACCATATCACTTTAAACAACGGAGTGATGTTCCAAAACCAAGGGGGGGGGGGGGAGGTGTAAAGGTAATTATGGTGCTCTGTGGAGAGTTATCCTAGCTATTTTATTTTATTTTAATATTTCATTTTACTTTATTTTACTGATTTTTACGCCCAAATCTTGGAAATATTCTCATTCACCCAATGACCCTGGGAGATGGTGTGGGTTTTAGTTAGGACTCTGGTGGCAAGTGACAGAGACTCCAATTAGCTTAAGCAATAAAAAACTTTATTAGTCATTTATTTGTTAGCCCTTTAATGCCTCCATAAACTGAAGGCTTGGGGCTGCCTCTCTCTATCCTTTTCTCTTAACCTGTCTGTGCATTGGCCATGGTCTCTAGGGCTCCCCCTTGTGGTAAGGAATATAGATGCCAGAGTCCCTGTAACTCGTGATCTAAGAAGGTGGCCCAACTTCCCAGCTGGACCAATCACAGGGAATGGACTGCGCTGACCAGGCCAGGGCCAGGAGACACATGGGCCAGGCTGACTGGCAGGGACAAGCCCCCACTGCCCACACCTCAGGACCTCTTCTGGAATGGCCCCAGAGGTCACAGGAGGAGGCCCAGGTGTCTGTCAGTCTCAGAGCACAGGGAAAGGAAGGCTGCTGTCACAAGGAACAGCTCCTGGAAGCCTAAAGGGCTGGGGGAGCCTCACCGGTGCCTGTGCCAAGAATGACTCTACACACCTGCTTCAGGGCCCTTAGGCCCCTTTTAGTTCAGTGGTCTGGGCTGAGGTAGGCAGAAGTGAAAGGCACCGATGAATAATCTTAATCCCACTGTTGGGGTGCTCAGGGTCAGATGAACCCTGTGCCTGGCTCGCTTGCTTACGTGACCCTCCTGATGGTTCTGTCCTTGCCCTTCAGTTTATTAAAACAAAACAAAACAAAAACAGAGACTTGTCCAAAGTCGTGGTCAGTGAGTGACAGGGATCTGAGCTTGACAGCACATTTCCTGAATCTGGGTGGGGTAGGGAACCTCAAACTCCACAGCCTGAGGCCCCACCAGGTCAGTCGCCCCCGTTAGTAGGTCCCAGTAACTGCGATGCTCAGAATGAAATGCAGACCCCAATGAGAGGCTCCCTGCTCCCCCTGTTGTGGACACCTGCAGGAAGGCTGGGTCCTGCTCAGTGAGTGAGCCCTCTCCTGTGCCTGGGCTGGGCCTGAGCCTGCTGACCTTGCTCAAGGGGGGGGCGGGGGTGGTGAAGGAGACAGGGTAGCCCAGTGATTCTCCATTCACCACTACTGGTCCTCGTCTGGGTACAGGACATTGAAGATAAGTAACCTCCCCAGGCTTTCAGCTTCCCTATGCCTCAGTTTCCACATCAATAAAATGGGGGTAGTGATGGTACCTGCCTCCCAGGTCAGTGTGAGAAGTCAGTGGGGCGAGTCAAACAGGCTGGGAGTAGCTGAAGCAAAGGCTTGGGAAGAGGTTGCTATTCCTCCGCCCTCCCTCCTTTCCCTCCTCCTGTATATCTTTCTGTTACTGCCCTAGCTCTGCCATTTACTGTGTGGCCTCAGGTGGCTTAACATTTCTGAACTGACCTTCCTGTCCGGTAAAATGAGAATGAATGCTCACACCTACTTCTCAGAGTAGCGTCCCTATAAAGCGCCCACACAGTACCTGATACACAGAAGCCTCCAACGAGGAGGGGTTTTCCCCTCCTTCGCCTTCTGGCCGCAATCCGAAGGTGCCGCGATCCAAGCCCAGCCTGAGAGCCCAGCCACCGACCACTTCGGTTCCCACTTGCCTGACTCCCTATCGCCACCACGTGGCTTGACGGGTGACTGCAGGCTTAGTAGCGAAATCCAAAATAGCTTCTGGTCTGTCTCAGAGGTTTAGTAGCAAAGTACTCCAAGCGTTGATAAAGGAGGCGTGAAAGTGGGGTGCTGCCCATAGACAGGCGCACCTGGGTGTTCTGCTGCAAGACAGGAGATGCAGGGGGGGCTACCTGCCACTGGGCACGTTCCGCAGATTCTGTGTTTAGAATTTTTCGTACATTACTCCTTTCTGATTTGGACCAGAATTTTACAAATGAAGAAACAGGCTCTTGGGACATCAGGGGCTCCAAGGAATTGAGACGTGTACATTTTCTTTATCTAGGGAGTGAGGACGGGAGTTTCGTTTTCATTATTTTTCTTTAGGTTGCAAATAAGTGCATTACATACACTGTTCCATATTTTTCACAGCCTCAGTGTACTGACTTCATTCCCAGGTAGTCAGAGGGTGGGAGGCATACCAGGCGTCCTCCCCCTACCAAGGAAGGGCCTGACTGACCTCTGTGGGCACTGGCAGCACCAGGATGTCACTTCCTGCCCTCTCTAGCTTTTGGACCCTGAATGCTACCTGGGTGTGCCTGCCTCACTGGTCCCCTGCACCTCCCACCTCTGAGCATTTGTGGGAGCTGTTCCCTCCTCCAGGACGCTTTCCTTGATTTCCCAGGCACAGCTGGGATTTCCCCGCCACCCACCCACTCTGAGTCCTTTGTGCCTCTCTTGTCACTCTTTCTTATGCTCTGCCCAGGCAAGCCAGGGGCCTGGAAGGGTCTGCTGAGCAAGGGATGAAGACCAAAAGGATGAGCCATCTGAGTGGGGGTGGGGTGGGGGGAGAGGGCTGCCTCCGTTCCCCAGTCAGGCCCCAGGGGTTGCTCTGAAGTCACAGCTATAACAGAGTCCCCTGTCTGTGAGCACCCAGAGAGCAGGTCTGCCTGGCCTGGGTCCAGGACACTCAGAGGCTACAGGGTCATCTGAGGCAGAGGGGTGCTAGCTGCAGGATGGGCGCTCCTGGGAGGAAGCGGGGAGAGCGGTGTCTTCTGTCAAGTGCACATTACAGCGGTCCCGCCCCACAGGGCTTCGAGGTGAAAGTGAAATAAGTTGCGGAAGGCTCAGCCCAGCATGTGGTGCTCAGCCAGTCCCTCCAAGGGCTGCTCGACTCGCTCCCAGAGGCGATGAGCAGCACCGGCATCGGGCCAGCTGCATCGCCCGTGTCCAGGGCCAGCCCTGGGGGAGCTCGGCCAGCGCTGGTCCTGTTTGAGGCAGCGCACACACGCCCTCTCTTGTCTGCGAGGCTCAGCCCCCACCCCGTGACCTCACTTTCTGAGCTGGGGGAGAAGACAGACAGAAGACAGGGGAGCCGAGGATTAGCACAGCCCCTCCCCTGCAAGCCCCCCGCCACCGCATTTTTTAGTGACAGGATTTTAAATGGTTGCTGTAGGCAAGAGAGTTGGCAGCCCACTGTGGAGGGGCCGGGGGGGGGAGGGGGGGGGCTTGGAGACCACACTCACACAAGCCGAGGCCTGGGGCTTGGACATGAAGACCCAGGTTAGTCCCGCCTCTGTGCTGTGCCCAGCGACTTCATTTCTCTGAGCATCAGCAAGGCCACTTTGAAGGTGCGAGAGACTTTCCTTGCTCCCTGGGTCCCTGGGTCCCTGGGTCTGACCTTGGGGGACAAAATCACAAGGTCAGAGAGTGAGGGCTTAGGAGGGTAGCCGGGGTGGTGGCAAGGCCATGCGTTTGCAGCCAAACTTGATTTTGAACTCTGGTTCTCCTGCCCCTTGTTAGCTTTGTCCTATTGACCTGGTTGTTGCCTCTTTCTGAGCCTCCGGTTTCCCTTCTGAAACTTGAGACCTTAATCCCTGCCTCTCAGGGTGCTGTGGGGTGCAAAGGAGGAAATAAACTGGAGGGCCTCAACATGTCTAGGCTCCCAGAAGCCGTGTGGCTGCGGGAATCACCCAGAGGCTGCACAAGAGGGTGCAGGGCAGAGTGTGCCTCCAGAGGGCGCTGGTGCCCACAGGCAGAGGGTGGGGGACAGGGAGAGAACACGGTAGGACATCAGGTCTGCGGACATGAGGCCCAGAAGCCTCCCGGGTGCACAAAGATGTGCAGTGATAGATCCATTTGTGGATATATAAATAGTCTCACCAACACACAGACACACATTCCTATGCAGATCTAGGCAGCCTTGTGGGTACACAGACCTGGCTGCACACAGTAGATACCTAAAGGCAGCCAGCTACCTGCACAGTACACCCGGGCCAACTGACCCACAGAGCTCTTCACACACACACACACGCACACACACACACACACTGAGACTCCTCAGGGTACTCTGAGGAACCCGGGGACTCCAAGGAACACATTTTGAGTGCCCAATTCCTTTGCCTCTTTGCCATCTCCACCCCTGCCACCATCTCCCCTGCCAGTCCCAAGTCCTCATGAGACTCAGAGTTTGGCCTCTGTTTCTTCACACTCCCTTGGGCCAGCTCACCCTCCTGTATGGTGAACACCTGAGTGCTCAGCCTCTGGTCCCTCTGAGGCCCAATCCTGCTCCAGGACATGTCCGCTTGGATTCTCCCAGAAACCCAAAGCTTCATACGCCAGGGGTTCCGGCTTTGCTTTCCCTATCTCTCCAATACCTTGGGAATCTGTCCCATTTTTTCTCCCCAGTTGTTTCCACCCTTGTCAAAGCCATTGTCACCTCTCACCTCGGTGAGAAAGGTGACTCAGTTGACCTCCCTGCCTCCATCCAGTCCACTGACCTAGCTGGATCTATTCTCCACTTGCAGCAGGACCCTGGATGGTTTAGTCTTGCCTCTAGCCTCATTGCTTCTGCACCCCACAAACGTAGCTATTCTTGGAGTCTAGGGGAGTCATAAGAGTTTGCCAACCTGGTAGGTTTTGTACAAGCCTGGAGCACTTCCAGACACTTTTCCTCCTCCTTCAGTCCTTGCCCTGATGCATAATTTTGAATATCAGCATGACATGCAGCTTCTTCCAGGAAGCCTTCCATGAGGCTCCACCCCTATAGGTGAGGCTGGTTACCTTGTAACAAGGCCTTACTGTACCTCATCTGAGCTCATATCACACTATCTACTCCCTTGAGTCAGGCACAGCCAATCTCTGGTTCTCATCCTGGTAGCAGGCACTTAAGAAAACTTGACCTGTGTGGGGGTGGTAGGCGGGGTGGTGGTGAGATTATGAAATAGGATAAGAGAATGGGTTGGGCAAGACCAGGGACCCCAAACACTCCTCCTTGACCTGCTGTCCCCAGCAGCCACCAAGAAATCTCATGCAGGACTCATGCAGGACTGGCTCAGGCCCAGCACAGCTGTCCCCCCAAGGAGAGTCACTGCAGGCGTGTACAGGTTGGTTTATTTACAAATATACTGATGTCTCATTTTTTTTTGTTGTTGTTTCCATTTTCTGCTTTTGTGGGAAAGAGCTGAAGGTGATAGTGGAGGGCAGGGTGGGGGTGTTGATGTGGCAAACGCTAATAAATAATTTAACAATGACAACTTATTAAATAAAATGTGTCTGGGGGTGGCGGGTGGGCAGTGAGAGTCTGTACAAGGGAAATAGAGGAATGGCCAGTGGCCCGGTCCCCACACCCAGCTGGGCTGGGCTCCTGAGGGAACCCTAGTGGGGTGGGGTGGGGAGGGGAGGGCACCAGCAAAGAGGCTCATTGGAAACGGCACCTCCCAAAGGCCAAAGGCTGGAGGGTCTTCCTACTCCCCCTAGCCCCCAGGCTGTGTGTGCCTGGGAGTGTGGGTCTGTTAGCCTCCATGTGCGTCCAGGTGTGAGTGTGTGTGTCCATGTGTGTGTGTGCGCGTGTGAGCGTGAACCCCCTTCCCCACAGGGTGGAGTGAGCCCCGGAGCTGTGGGTTCTCTCAAATGGAGGTGAGATCCTCACCCCAGGGGGTGCCACGAACTCAGGCTGGGGCCAGGCAGGGCTCAGCCACTCGTCCCTGCTCCAAGGTTCCCTGTGTGTGAAGCGAGAGGCCTGCCAGTTCCAGGTGGGTGGGCAAGGCAAGTTAGCCCCTAAAGGAGAAGAGGCTGCCCCAGTCCTGTGCTGGGCAGCTGACCCTGCTCTGCCCTGCTCATCTGGACACGGTAGACCCTTTCTAACCTCTGCCTCCTCCAGGAAGTCTCCCAAGATGTCCAGACCACTTGCACTTATAGGCTCTGCTGGATCCATGGTCTGACCCTTGGAACTACTGTGTCCTTCTGTCCATGGAGAAGGCAGACAAGGCTCTGGCTGGGGCACCAGTTCACCTTCTTGTCCCTCCTCTGCTCTCACTTGCTGTGTTATCTGGGGCAGATTCCTTCCTCTCTCTGAGCCTCAACTTCCAGCAGTCTCCTCCCTGCCCACCACTCATTATGTGTTTCTTCCTCCAGAGACCAGACTCTTACTTCTCTCTTCCCTCCAACGTCCCTGCATCCACCACAGTGACGATGGTCCCTCACCCTGGAGGGGAAGGGGGTCCTGGCTACTCACCGTGCCTCCCCCCAAGTCAAGGCTGCACTTCCTTCCATGAAGCAGGAAGAGCCTGCTCCCCTCAGCTTGCCCAGACCCCAGCGAGCCTGCCAGCTCTGTGCCTCTGCTGGGCGCTCCTGAACACGAGCCTCCCGTCTCTGGGCCTCATCTGAGAGATGGGTCCTGAATAAGGTCTGCCACAGAGCGTGTATGTGTCTCCTAGGAGAGGCCCCTCAAGGGCAGGCCCTGCATCCTGTTCTGTCCGGGGCTGGGCAGAGTGAGCCGCAGGGTCTGCGGGAGGTGCTGGGGGCGGTGAGCCCCTGCAGGCAGTAAGGAAGTTACCTAACGGCAGTGGAGGGGTGGCTCAGGCACAAGGGGCCTTCCGAGGTCCCTTCTGGCTTTGACATTCTGTGGGTCATGCGTGTGGGTATCTCTGAACCAGTTCCCGGCAGAAGGCAGAGCCTGGGCTTGACTTGGGGTTTGGGAGGCCCTGAGTTGACAGGAGTGACTTAGACAAGTTGTGCCCCTGACCTGGAGGTCACGCACTCCTGTTCTCTGCTCCACCTGTCACTGCTGACTGGCTGTCAGAGGGCTGGTCAGTTCCCTCCCCTCTCCTGGCTAAGGGGGTGCTGGTGGACCAGATGACCCAGTCCTGAGGTTTCTTCCACCTCAGAGTTGGGGAGAGAAGGCCTCCTAGGGGCTGGGGCGTCCACCCCTGTCCCGCCCAAATGCCGGCTCTGAGATCGGACTGTGTAAATGCAACAGGAGCAAGGGCAGCCTCTCTCAGGACACCAGCCTGGATGCCCAGGCCCAGGAGGCAGCGCTGGAAGGACCAACGGCATCAGCTGAGAGCCCGTGGAAGTTCCATGTGGAACAAAAAAGAGCCCAGAAGGGCCAGGCCGGCTGCAAGGGCCGATGCTGAGCTGCGCCCCACTCTGGCAGCCCTGGTGAAGAGCAGGAGGGTGAGCCCAGCAGCCCAGGTTGCTGCGGAGGACTGAGGTTTCCCCAGAGGATGGAGGAGCAAAGCCACAGAGCAGGTTGGCCAGCTTGGAGGATCCCAGTGAGGGCCAGGCAGAGGGGCCCAGAGGAGGAGAGTCAGTCATCATCCTATTTGCTCAAAGGCTGGACAAGCAGACCTCAGGATGGCAGCCTAGGGCTCGGAGTTACAGTGAAAGGCAGGGCTGTGGACACTGGGCTGAGGACAGTGGCCTCCAGGGGTCATGGAGAGCAGGGCCCATCAGCCTGACCTCACTTCCTTTCTGGCAGGATTAGAGTTGAGTGAACTGGGGGTGGGAGGTTGACACAGGGTACGTGGCTTCCAGCAGGGCACAAAACAGGGCCGTAAGTGTGGCTGGAACGCATCACCCAAGGAGTGGGGCAACGTGCCAGGGCCAAACAGGGAAAGGCCCTGAGGGTCCACGTGCTGTGGGTGAGAGGCACAGAGATGACCCCCAACACACGCACACAGAAGACAGGTGTGGCTTAGCTGTCACGTGTGTGCTTTGGTCAGGAGATTCACTTATAGAAGGGCAGGACGAGTTTCCAAGGTTATGCGGCCTCACCCATTCACTAGATCTCAGGCCACATTAACAGAAGCACGGTGCCTAAAGCCGGGGAGGTGATGGGCCTGCTCACTTTGGCTGGCTGATATCAGTGGGAAGATTGGGTTTTATCTGCTCCACACTTTCAGAGGGAGAGCTGGAGCCCAGCTGTGGGTACAGTTTTGAGAGGATGAGCTGGAGAATCTGGAAAAGCCTGCCTTTGAGAAGCAAGGATTCAGAGCTGAGAAAGGAAAGGCAGAGGTGAAATCAGCAGAAAAAGACAGCTGACTTGGGGCCTGACGAAGTAGTGGGTTCCCTGTCTCAGGAAGTATGCAAGGAAAGGCAGCGGCGGCTTGGCAGGAGCCAAACATAAGATGGAGGGCCGAGGGGGTGATTTTCGAGGTCCCTTTCCCCCGGAGGATCTGCCATCTGGCCGGCCTCTGCCTGGTTCCGAGCGCCTGTCTCTGCCCTTGGAGCAGGTTGGCAGCTGCCCTGACTGCTCAGTCGGTCCAGCCCCCTTCTGGGGCTCCGGTACAACTGAGTCCATGTGCTCCCAGCTTGCCCCCTCCCCTCCCCTTCCTCCCTCCCCTCCCTCCTTCCTTTCCTATCACTATAAGAATAGGGCTCACCCCCACCCCCACTGTCTGGCCTCTTTCTCCTTTCTAACACGGCAGGGCTGCCCCGAAGAGGCCTCTCGGTCTCCTTCAGTGTCTCTACATCTCTGTGTGTGTGTGGGCATTAACTAAATGTGCCTTTCAGTGTGTGCACATCTGCATGGGTGTGTCTGTCCCCACCAGTCTGCCTGCGCTCCATCTACCATCTCCAGTGACCCCCTCAGGGCCTCTGGAAGGCTCTTCCCCACCTCTGCTCCAGGCTCTGGCTGGGAGGGACGATCCTGGGCCAGCCCGTAGGGGCGGGAGAGGTGGCACCAGCACTGGGTACAGGTACGCACACCTCTCGCAGGTAACAGGCACCACACACCATCGTCCTGGGCACGCATGGGGGCCCTGCCTGGCCTGGGCCTGGGCCATGGAGTTGGGCTGGACACAGAGAGGATGTTTAAAAAAATAGAGAGAATTTAAGCTTCCCAAAAAAGATGGGGAGAGAGGAGGCGATGGAGGCCGAGGTGGGGCTGGGAGGTGAGTGGCTGTCCGAGAGCTCAGGGTCCCTGGGGGTGACACGGTCTCTGTGGGCAGGACACAGCCCCTGCCCAGGCTGTGCTGTCTGCCGGCCCGGCTGTGCCCTGCGGGCACTTTGGCCAGGCCCAGCTGGCCGAGGGGAGGGCACCGTATGGCTGATTGCAGAGTCTGTGCCGGCGGCCGGGCCAGGGGTGGCGGGGCTGGCCGCTGTGGCCCTGGGTCCCACCCGCGGCCCTTGCCCAAGCGTCCGTGCGGCCAGCTGGCTCTCAGGAGGCGAAGTAGGAACTCTGCATGGAGTAGAGCCGGTCGATGGGGTTCCCCACGCGGGCCTGCAGGGAGCCCACGTCGGAGGAGCCCAGGAAGCAGTCGCTGAGGCTGGTTAAGGAGGTATCGCTGTCGATGTCATGGAAGATGGAGTCGTTCCCTGGGGAGCAGAGGGCGCGTCAGGACTGGGGGTGCGCTGAGGCTCCTGGGAACCCTGTCGGCCCTAGAGGTGTGTGGCTGGAGGTGAGGGAGGGACAGGATGACCTGCGGCGGTGCCTGCGGAGGGCTGGGGACTGCAGGAAGGCTCTGGCCGGTGTCCCCTTTCTGTCAGGAGGAGGCGCATGAGCTCTGTGGGCCTGGGGTGGGAGGGGACTGTCTTGGCCCCAGGCCTGCCAGGCCAGGCCGGGAGCAGGGGCAGTGCTGAGCAGGAGCGGGCAGGGCAGCTTACCATAGGGGTTCATGTGGTCACCTGGCATTTGGGGTGGCGTGAGGCCCTGCTGGAAGGGGTCGCTGCTGCCATAGGGGCTCTGCTCCATGGCCACGATCTGCTGCTGTGGCGGGGCCAGCGGCGTGTAGGAGGCCATCATGCCCTCCATGCGACTCGACAGGACCTCTGGGGACAGAACACGTCTTCACCAAAGAGCCCGGCCCGCCCTGTCCGGGGAGTCCCAGGAGTCCCCGTGGATGTACCCCAGGGGTCCCCACCTACCCCCTGGCACGGAGTGGTCCCTCTGCCCTTCTTCTGACTCCCTCAGGGACGCCCTGACACCCTGCGGCTGACATGGCCTGTGGCCCTCTTGGGCCCACAGCCCTACTGAGCTCAGTTCCCTGAGCCCTTCGCTGAACACACTCCAGCTTTTGTTCTGGGATCAGCTTATCAAAGTCTTCTGAAGGCCCTGCCCTCCAGGAGTTCATGCCCACCCTTGGAGGTTGGGGGGCAGACCCCTAAGCAGCGTGCGGGTGCAGCCAGCACCCTACAGCGGGGAGCATCAGCGTGGGGCCCAGTAAGGCTTCCGGAGAAAGGGCCCCCACTCCACGTGACTTAAAGAACCAGCAGGTGTCTGACAGGGTTGAGGGGTGGTGCCCCCTGGGCTGAGGGGGTCCCTGAGGCTGTAGGAACCCGGGCTGTAGCCTGCGGGGGCTGTGGAGAAAGGCTGGGAAGGGGACAAGGATTGAGGGGCAGCCAGTGGGAGGAGGAAGTCAGGTGCAGGGTCTGGGGTCCCTATCACAGGAGGTGAGATGTGAGACAGAAATCAGCGAGGAGGGGCCTGAGGGACCGGGACAGGACACCAGCGCCAGACTTGCCCACTGAGCAGCTGAGTCGTGAGGAACAGGACGGGTCAGAGGTCACTCCATGGCATTGGGTGGGTGGTGGTGCCACTTGCTGGGACGGGGTGGGGGAGGAGCAGGGGTGCCCCGTGGCAGCAGGGGCAGCAATGTGAAGGGCAGGATGGCTGACGTGAGCGCAAGGGGACTGAGGAACGTTCTTGGGGAGGCTGAGTATAGGGGCAGCTGAGGAGGCCAGGGGCTGGGAGACCCAAGGCAGTGCCTGAAGCTTCTAGAACCTGGGCTGACTGTGGAGAGGGGACAGAGAGAGAGGAGGGGAGGAACCGGGCCCTGAGGCCAGAGCCTTGAAGTCCTGGATTCTGCCAGGGACAGTGGCCCAGGAGTCCTGTGTAGAAGGGCCCTGGCATCGCCCGGACTGCGAGCTCTGTCTTATCTTGGAGCAGGCGGGTCCGGGGCCCCACCCCACGTGGTGACACCATGTCCCCAGGAGGCCTGGGAGACCAGCCCTGGCCCAGGTTATGGAAACAGCCTTTTGGCAGAGCCCAGTGTTGGTGTTGAAGGGGGGCTGGCTCCTGCCCCTTCACCTGGCCCCTCACCCTCCAGCAGGAGCCCACCCTGATTCCTTGATTCCCCACCAACTTTCTCTGGAAAGTTCTCTGGAGACTTCCACTGGATTCCGCTGTAGGAGCAGGCTGCACGGTCATGGGAAATGCACAGCGTAGGAGCCTCGCGCTCCAGGCTGAGGCCCAGCTTCGTCCCCAACTAGCTGAGTGATTCCGACAGGTCCCTGAGTCTCCCTGAGCCTCAGTCTCCTCCTCTGTGAAATGGGACATGACAATGCCCTTCCTCCTGGCCTCCTGGTGGTCTGGGAGAATTAAGTGAAATGGGGCGGAGCGTGTTGAATGACAAGGACAGTGCCTGGCACACGGTGACAGTGAGTGGGGAACTGCGGTTTTAATATCAGGAATCCTGCCACCCCTCTGGGCTGCCCACCCTGCCATTTCTCCTCCATGTCCTGTGGCCACTGCCACCTCTCTACTTTACTGAGCCGGGCTGGTTCCAAGGCACCAGGTCCCTGAGCTCTGACAGCCTGAGTGGAGGCTTCTTGTTGCAAGAGACTGAGTTGGGCCCCGGCCCTGGCCCAGTTCCCGGCCCCGTTCCCCACTCACCTTGGCCCAGCCGCTGGGAGTTCTGCTGCTCCTGCTGCTGCTGGTGCCGCCTCGCCAACTTCTTCATCTACAGAAGACACAGTTCGTGCCAGTCCCTGCCCCTGCCCCCATCCCTCACTCCCTCCTTCCCCGCCCGCCCACATCGGCCAGCTGTCATCTGCCTGCACCCGCACTGCACTTCTGCCCAGTGGGGGTGGCAGGTGGCCTCTCACCTTTGCTCTTTGGTTCTGAAACCAGACCTGAACCACGCGCACGCTGAGGCCCGTCTCCGCTGCCAGCGTCTCTCGGACCTGCCAGGAGGGGGCGAGGGGGACAGGTCAGGACCTGGGGGGATGGATGGGTGTGTGGGGAGGCGGGGAGGTGTTCCCGTCCCGGCACGAGGGGAAGGGGTGCTGCCTGGAAAGGCAGCCGGGGTGGCTGGCCGTGCCCGCCCAGCTGCCCCTCACCTTCCTGCAGGGTTTGGAGGAGACTTCGAAGGAGGCCTTGAAGGCTCTTCGCTGCTGCGTGGTGAGGATGGTCCGGGGGCGCTTGGGCCTCCGTGGGTCCTTCCCGTCGTCCCCGCTGCCCTTGCTCTGGCTGCCCTGTCCCTTGGCTGGCTTCATGTCCCCGTCTTCATCTTCACTCTTTACTGTGGGGGACACAACCCAGACCATCAGCCTTGCACGCTTAGGTGATCTGCTGCCTGTGGGCTCCTGGCAGCACCGGCCATGGCTGGCCTCTGGCACCTTGGACACCCCAGTCCAGAATCAACCTTCGAGAAAACCAGTTCCACTAGTCCAGCACCAGCCAGGCCCCAGGGCCCAGAGAACCTTCTTCCTTGGAGCTTCCAGGGACTAAGAATTGACTTGACAGGCAAAGACCATGCACCAGATGTTCGCGCACAGGAGTATTCATGACCATGACAGCCACACACACACACAGAGTCTCACCCACCCGCACGCACGCACACAGACTGGCACGCGGGCCCAGCAAGGCATCAGTGCATATATGCATACCAATGCGGGCGTGTCATCTGTACGTAGCTCAGGTCGTGGGGCATGACATGCATCTCCGGAAGGCTCACCCTTCCACAGCACCCCGCCTGGCCGCCTCCCTGCCGCCTGCCCCCCAGTCTCGCCAGGCTCACCGGAGTCGGACTCGTCGGGGCTCACAGAGCTGAGCAGGTCCTTCTCCTTCTCGTAGTCGCCCTTGCACAGCAACTGGCCCTCCTTGAGCACAAACTCATCACCCTTGCGTAGCTGCCGCTCACACACGCAGCAGCAGAAGCAGCCCAGGTGGTACACGCACTCCAGCGCCCGCATCACAAACTCAGTGGGGGCGATCTTCTCCATGCAGCCACTGCACTTGGCCGCGAAGAGTCTGTGGGGGTACAGAGTGGGCACGTTAGCGGAGCACAGGGGTCCCTGCCAGGGCCACTGCCTACTGAGAGCCTCTCCCTCCCACCACGGGACCCTCTAGCCCAAGTGGGAGAGGTCCTCCCTGGGCACAGAGCCAAAAGGGGAGGGTGGGGAGCCCTCCTGCCCAGGAGTGCCCTCTCCCGTGCGTCAGCTCAGGGCCCTTCCCACTCAGAGACACAGTGGCCACCAGAGGGCAGAGTACAAGGCTAGCCTGAGCTTCTCTCTGGACCCAGGTCAGCCCAGGTCTGCCTCAGCCCTGCAGGAAAGGGCCAGTCCACCTGCACTCAGGACCCACTCTGCCTCCTCCCTGCCCCTCCATCATGCCCACATCGAAGCAATCCTCACTCTTTCCAACCAACTGCCCAACGTAGGCCCCTTCTCTCCCTTCTGAGTGACTGTCCCAGTCCTGTCCCTGGGCTCTGGTTCCTGGGCTCTGGCCTCTCCAACACTTCAACTCACCCTCCAGGATAACAGCCAGAAAGATCTGTCCAAAAACCGCACCTGGTCATGTTGCTTCCCCGATCTAGGCTCTTCTATGGCTCCCTAGTGCCCTTAGGGGAATATCAGGTTCCTGAGTCTGGCACCCAGGGCCCTTCCCCGATCCTGCCTCTTGTGTCACCAGCCCTGCTCCCTGAGGCTGTGTCCCATGGAACAGCCTGCAGTACCTCCAGAGCACCACCCTGGCCTTTCTTTCTTTCTTTCTTTCTCGGGCCCTGGGCTTGGCTAGCACCTGCTTATGCCTCTGTTCTGTTTTCAGCATTGCTACCACGAGATGTGTTTACGGAGCTCGTGTGGCATAGCAGCCACTATTCTAAGCACTTCGCTTGCAGAAACACATTCAATCCTTGCAACAACCCTAGGAGATGGAAGCAACATCAATCCCACTTTAGAGATTGGGAAATGGAGGTGCTGAGAGGCGGAGTCACTTGCTCAGAGCCACATGGGTAGTGAATGACGGAGTCCACTCAGAGCCTGGACCTCATCCTGTCCCGCCATGACAAAGTGGATCCATCTCCCCTCCCTGGATGCGAAGCCAGGTGGGGGGCTCCCGCCTCAGGCCAGCGTGCACAGAGGGGTCAGAGCGGCACCGCCCCTCCTCCACCCACACCTACTGACCGCTCCTTCTGGCTGCCCATCCCCGTCACGTGCCCTGCTCTGTGGGAACTCAGCCTCAACAACACTTTGATGGAAAAATTTATGAAGAATCAAATTATTGCTGCTGGGAGGGAATTAAAACCATTTTTCATTCCCTGCGTCCCCGGGCCACGTCTGTGGGCGCCACCTTGGGAGCGCTGCGCACGTCCCATCCCTCTTTATGGCCCGTCATCACAGGCACAGATTACAGCTGCAATTCTCCACTAATCGGTCTAGAACAGCCATAAACTCGAGGCCCTCGGCCTGCCTCCCTTCCCAGGGCTGCCATCAGCACCGCCCACGGGCCGCGGGCTGCGGGTGAGATGTGGTGGACACAGCCAGTCCGCCTGCTGCCCGCTGCCCCTGGCACTGGCCAGGGCACTCAAATTGGGGTACTTCTGGTGACCCTGCCACCCCCTCTGTTCCATCCAGCGGGCTCCTACTCATCCTGCGACACCCAACTCCAATGCCACCTCCTCTGAGAAGCCTTCTTGGATGGCCCAGTCCTGGGAAGGTGACCTCCTCTATACTCACCTGAGCTTCTCTGGCCTCAGTCCCCTCTACCATAAAACGGGATGGCAACAGGACATCCCTCCAAGGGCTGTCATCAAAATTCAATGATGCTGAGCATGTAGCTCGGTGAATGAGGACAGCCTAGGAGTGACGGACAGCACGTGCCCCTGTCAGTTCCCGACTCCACAGCGGCTCCACAAGGCAGGGTTTCCCTCCACCTGCTCCTCACGAGGCCTCAGAGGGCATTTCTGGGGCAGGTGAGTGAAGGCTGGGGTGGGCAGACTGGACCCCTGCCCCCAGCTCGTACTGTATGTGGTTTTGCAAGGACCTGAGCTGGGTTTGGGCTTTGATTTGGCCCTTTGCCCGGATACCTTTGTTTGGGGCACAACCTACCCAACTGTCCGTGGCCGCCTCGGGCGGGGACCCCATCCAGCTCTGCTGACGGGCTGAGGAAGGAGCCGGGTTTGCAGAACCCGCTGCTCTGACCCGGAGCAGCCTGCCCCGCTCACTGCCGCTCTGTCCCCTCCCCACACTCTACCTCCTGTCCTAGGGACCTCTTAAGGTCTGCCGCTGGCCTCTGGGGCCGAGGGGACAGGCACTGGCCACGTCTCTGTCCAGCATGGTAGGGCCAGGGTCTCGGGCAGGGGACAGCACACCTTGGGTGGCTCCCCGGAGGAGGCCTTCTTAGACGGGGGAGGGGGCAGCAGGGCGGGTGACCCGCATTTGCAGGCACTGCCACCGAGCAGACTGTATTCAGAACAGCCTTGCTAATGCCTTGGCAGCAGGGGGTCGATTGCTACTTTCTCCAAACTCATCAACACAATCTATTATTAATACTTCTCCAAAGGCTCCGCGCCGCCATTACAGAGGCAGCGCCAGCCACTCGGGCATCATCTGTTATCTAGATTGCAAAAACTCGGGAAATAAAACAAACTGCGCACACTTTATAAACGGAATGTGCCATCCTTTTGGTGGCTGAGCATCTCTCCTTCCAATAAAACATCAGGGGGGACACATGAAATACTCGCGCCCAAGTATGGGGTGCCTTTGTCTACGGTGCAGGGGTGAGAGCTACAAATGGCATGTGTGGGAGGGTTTGGGGCACCAGCAGGGTCCCCTCCTCTCCATGAGCCCCTACTCCCAGCCTCAGTCCCTCCCACCATGAAGGGATTGGTGGAAGCAGATCCAGCCACAGGACCATGGCACTGACATCGGCCCAATGCCTGATTCCACCACTTCTGGCCCGTGACTCAGCAAGTCATTTCCTCTCTCTAAGCCTCAGCTTACTCATCTGCATAATGGGTTCAACAGCAACACGGGCTTCTTAGTGTGGAAATGCAGTAAACTGTCAGTATAAAATGGTAAGCACGGAGTGGTCAGTGGGCTGGGGCAGGCTTTAGGAGAACACCAGTGCACAGCTGGTGGGCTGGAGGGTCTTCCTGCCTGCCTCCCCCACCCCCATCCTCCAGGGGCTCCAGAGCCTGGTGTGAAGGGCTCTGATTTGGAACCCAGGTCCCGATATCAATCCTAACCAAGCCACTTACTTGCTCTGTGACTCTGTGACCTTAGGCAGGTCAGAGTCTCAGTTTCCTCACCTATAAAGTGGGGAAAATAGTCCCACACCACAGGCACAGCTGGTACTCCCAGAGCCCTCCCCTCTAATTTTTTATGTCAGCTGCTAAGCCTTACCTCACGTTCCCCTGCTGCCTATGCCACTCCTCCCTCTACTCCCAACCTTTGCCCCAAACACCCACTGCCGTGGAAGAGCTGGGCCATCCCTTCTTCCAGGAAGCCCCCCTCCTCCTCCCCAGTCCTAGGTAGATGCCTCCCTGTCTGAGTTCCCTGTCCTCACGCCCCCACCGCCTCCACATCGTAGCATTTATACTAGGGACTCTGATTTACTACTTCCAGCTCCACCTTCCCTTGGTCACCTCCGTAAAGAGCACAAGGCCCTGAACTCACCAAGGTGAGCAATGCATGTCTCTGGAATGAATACCGAACCAACCAATCCTGTTCTGCCTGTGAAGCAGGGCAAGGCAATCCCCACCCCCAACCCGGTGTGGCGGAGGCTGGAGACACCTGCCCTGGGGGGACAATGCTCCCTGGGAGGGAAGCGCTATGTGGGACTGTGGGAGGGGTGGGGCACTGGAATGGTCAGCCTGGAGTTCCACCCTGGCTCTGTAACTTTTTTTCTGTGTGACTTTGGTCAAGACATTTAATATCTCTGAGCCTCAATTTCTTCATCTGTGAAATGGGAATGATTGTACCTACCTACAGGGTTGCTGCGGGGGCAGCACAGGGCCAAGGGCACCCTACAAGAACCGGTGTCTGCCTTTTTCTTGTCCCACATGTGATGTGTGTCCAACATGCCTTTGTTGGTCACCCTCACTGGAGTCTCTGAGACTGGAGAGAACCCTCGCTGACATCACGTCCCAGGTCCCACCCACACCTCCCTCTCACAACCACTCTGTTCTAGGTCTGCCCTGCTAGCTTTCGTCTGGCCTGAGCCGGGCACAGCACTCCTGGCTCAACTCGGTCTCATCAGCATCACTGAACACCAATAAAGCTCGTTTCTCATCTACCTGCATCACCTTGGTAAATCCAGAACCCCAAAGAAATACTCTGTTTCCCTCTCCCTCTTACAGATGAGCACACCAAGGTGCAGAGGGCATGGTACTCGTTCAAGGTCACCTGGCAGTGTCGCTGCGCACTTCCTCCGGGCTCCTGGCATCCAGGGCTTGCTCTGCTTGCTAACCGCCTTGTCCTGTGCCCTGAGTGTCACACCCATGTGTGACCCTATCCTCCAGGCTCTGGACACCGTGGCGCAGGGACACAATTCACCCTGAGTTCCTGTTACTCAGCGTAAGCTTGGTCCCCAGGAGGGGCGGCTGAGCGCTTGAATTTTTCTTAAACCAAACTGAACATCCCCCCTCACAAGCAGCCCCCACACCCAGGCTTATCTGAGATTGTGAAGCAAAATGTCCCTTTTCTGAGACGTCCTTCCCTTGAAAGTCCCAGGCTATAACATAGCTGCATCCCCTCTGAGTTTCGTCTAACGCTCAATTTATTAAACTCATCAAGCTATTAAACAAAACCCTGAAGCCATTTTTTTTTTCTGGAGCAATTGAACATGGATTACAGATCTGATCAATTAACTTCTCTTATAAACCTTTGACCACTGCAGTGATTCACACAGCTGGCTGATTCTTTCCCTTCTGATAAAATTGGTTTGCTAACATCCTGGGTGGGGGGCTCCGATGTCTCCCCAAGGGTCTCTTGCCCAGCTCTTGGACCATACAGCATGCAGCAGGCCTGGGATCCTGGCTGTGTCCTCGCGTTGGAAACTTACACAAATTCCCTTCCCTCTCTGAGCCTCAGTGTCCCCATCTGTCTAATGGGGATGATGGCTGGGCACATGAGATGAGTTAAATAAGTGGGGATTATGGCCCCTGACATCATCTCTCCAGAACATGCAGTACCTGGTCACTGTACTGCCTATTCCACACCTGAATTTTCCAGTTTATGCAGCTCCTTGCTGGGTTCTCGGACCAGACGATTGCAGGATAAACCCAAACACCCAATTGTGGCACTCAAGGTCCCGCGCTACGCTACTGTCACACCTGGCCTCATACTCTCTACTGGGGCCGCCAGACTTCTCCTTGCTCCTAGATCACATAAAGTTCCTGTCCACCACCTGACACTTACAATCCCATCTGCCTCCAAGGTCCGTCTTCTCTCTCCCTTTCCTTTGCTTCTTGTTTAAACTCCTTTTCGTCCTTTAAGACCCAAGATAAGTGTCACCTCCTCAGTGAAGCCTTCCCTGATACCCGCAGACCCAGATATTTTCGTGTTGGAAGCCCCCAATGACCTAGCAATCAGGAACGGGTCTAATTCACCCCCACCTCCCTGGGCTCTGGGAGTGAGTGTTGGATGAAGGGATGAATGAAGAACCTTGTGAGAAATGGAATGAGCAGCCAGGTGGGACAAGAGAATCCTGGATACTCTGCTTCTGGGGAGCCTGAGAATGCTACCAGGTGACAAGGTAAGTGAACTTGCCCTTCCTTGCCCCCACCCCCTTCACAACTATACAACCTGGAGTCCAGTGTCCTTTTTATCCACAAAGTTGTATACAGACTCTTATTGGGCTGAGAGTCCTGCAGCAAATCCCAACAGCACCTCATCTCCACCAGACAGTGAAAGCCCTGGCTGGGGGGCGGGGGGCATGTCAGTGTGAAGTGACTCTACTGACCACAGGTGACTGCGCCAGGCTTGGCCACTTGACTCAAGGTGGGCCTTCTGTACCGTGTCCCTTCCTTCCCCGCTCATTCAAGGGTTCACATCTCCAACACCAGCTGTGTGGCCCTGGCTCGTTCATATCCCTTCTTTGAGCCTCAGTTTCCTCCTCTGTACAATGGGGGTGTTGGTGCCTCCGTCAGCTGGTGATTGAGAATCTGGGGTGTTTTAACCTATGTGAGATGGTAAGCTCGGTGCCTAGCTTGGAGGGCAGCTCAGCAGCTGAGTGCGCCCTCCTTCCCCTCATCCTCTCACCAGGGTGCTAGGCACAGGCTCTGGGCCCTTCCCTCCCTCATCTCTAATTTTAGTCTGAACCCCCTGATCACATTGTTCGTTGGGTCTGCGTTCTCCCTGTCTGTCAGTCTGTCTGTCCCTTGGAGGTGTGGGCTTCCGTCAGACCCTCACCTGGACCACACTGGGGAACAGGCAGATCCTGGGCCTGGTTTACTTCAGGGTCTGTCCAAGCCCAAGTGCCACCATCGCTGGAAACACTTCCCCCCTGGGGACCCCCAGTCCCTCTGTCCCCCTTAGCTACACCTTCTCAACTTCACTCAGCACACACCCTGGAGGCTGACTGTGAACCGTGAGCCAGGCTCACGCAAGATGACGGGGAATAGAGTCAGACCAAAGCCCATCCCACGAGAGCTGGCACCGCATGGTGAGTGTTTTGAGGGGGGTTGCTTTGCACGCTGGGAGGCGATGGTAGCCCTGACCAGTGTGGCTCAGATCATGGGCATCATCCCGCAAAGCAAGGGGCCACAGGTTTGATCCCCATTTGGGGCACATGTCTGGGTTTAGGGCCAGGTCCCTGGTCAAATGAGTATAAGAGGCAACTGATGTTTCTCTCTCACATGGGTGTTTCTCTCTCTCTCTCTTTGTCCCTCCCTTTCTCTCTCTCTAAAAATAAATCCATAAAACCTTGAAAAGCAAAGCAAAGCAAAGCATGAGAGTCTGCCTGGAGAGAGCTGGGGACTTTCTGAGAAAGGCGAATGCCACACAGGTAACCTGCCTCTGGAGGCAGAGAGATGGTCTGAAGGGTCTGAATCCCGGCCTGCCACTTCCTAGCTGTCCGACCTTGGGACAAGCCAACGACACTTCCTGAACTTGTTTTCCCATCTGAAAATGGGACCACAATCCCCACCTCCCAGGTGATCCTGGTAGTGCTTTACCCCTCTGTGGGGAGCCTGCCTCGCCCCCTGGTGGCAGGACCCCAGGCCAGAAGGGTCACAGGCAGAGTACCCAGAGCAGGCCCCCGCCAGGAAGTGCTCAGTGTCCTGGTGAATGATACTGCTTCCCAGGGACAGTGAGGTCAGATGATGCCTGCGGAGGGACCGGCGGAGGGGACAGGCCCCGGACACCGCCGGGGGTCCCGCGGCTGCTGCTGCTAGAGCCTGCCTGTCACTTGTAGAAGCTGATGGGGGAGCGCAGACCTAGCGAGCCGCCTGGCCTCCTCCCTCCCGACTCGTTGACATCTCCCCCACGTGCCTGCCGCGTCCTTATCATTCCGGGCGTAGCTGTTTTTTATTTTGAGACAAAAAGGGGCCTGTTGATGGGGATCCAACTCAAACCAGCTGCAAACATCTGCTTTGATGCGGCGGCGGCGCGGCGGGCCAGGCGGGCGGCGGCGGGAGCCGCAGGCGGGGGCCCCGGTGCGCGCGTCAATCACGCGGCTGGAATGTGCGGCGTGGCCGGGCGCTCGGACGGAGCCGCCGGCGCGCGCGCCTCGCAGGGCCTCTCCGCAGCCTCGCCGCGCCGGGGCCAGGCCTGCCGCGAGGGCTGCCCCGGCGCTTCCTGCGGGGCGCAGACCCAGCTGTGCGGGCCGCGGGCTCCTCGGCCCTTTGATCCGGGCCAGGGCGCTGTCGGGAGCCCCCTGGCAGGGTTGGAGGTCAGGGGCCAGGGCCAGGGCCAGGGAGGACAGGCACAGCCGGGACCCCGGGGTACACACATTCCGCGATTCCACACATTTATTTAGCGCCTACTACCATGCCAGGCACTGTCTGGAGGCTGGGGACAGAGCATGAGCCACCTGGACATTTCCTCCCAAACTCCCCCCCTCTTCTATTCTGTTGGGCCAGGGGACAGACAACAAATATATCAGAGTACAGGTCACATGCAGACTATCACAGCCTGAGACAATGCAGATGAAGACAAATGAGGCAGGGAAGAGCGATGGGGTGGGAAGGGTATTACAAAGGGCAGTCAGAGGCTTACTGAGGTATCTGGGGGAAAGGGGTACTCCCTCCCCACAGAGGAAATAGCAAGTGCAAAGGCCCTGAGGCATAAGTATATGTGGGGTGTTGGAGAAATGACAGGAGGCCCATGTGGCTGGAGAGGCCATGGTCAAGCAAGGGGAGGGAGCAGATCATGTGGGCTTTGGCCCAATGGAGGGCTTTGAGCAAAGGTGTGTGTGATCCTACTGGCATTTTAATTGGGTTTCAGCAGCAGCTACATAGGGGTAGGGTGAGGTGGGGGAGCAGGGATACAGGTTGGGAGGCTATCTCAATTATCCAGGCAAAAGATGATGTCAGCTCAGACCAGGTGAAAGCAGGGGAGATTCTAAGAAGTGGTCAGACCCAGGATGCATTTCGAAGACAGCGACTGGAGAGGATATGGAGGGATGAAAGCATGGGTGAGCCCAAGGTCTGGGGCCTGAGCAGCCAGAGGACGGAGCCACCATGAATGAAATGGAAACTGAGGCAGGGTGGGGGAGGAAAGCATAGAGAGTGCAAGTCTGCACCTGTTATGTCTGAACTGCCTTCTAATAGTCTGGGGGCTGCTGTATATAATGGGTCTGGAGTTCCGAGGGGCCCAAGCTGGAGATACTGTTAGGAGCTGCCAGGACACACACACACACACACACACTCACACACACACAGACACATTCTCACATACACACTCCAATAGAAGGAGTTGCTGTGGGCAAATGACTTGGCACCTTTGGGGCTCTGACCCTTGCAGGCGCGGGGGCAAGGCCCAGATTCTGCCCCGGGCGTCTCTTTTCCACTTGGAGATACGGGGCTTCTCTGGTGACACCAGGGAGGGTCAGTGGGCCAGAAGAGGTGGAAGGTGGAGCACCATGTCACCCTGACAGTCCTCCCACGTGCCTCTAGGTAGGAAGAGTTGCAGGAAAAGCTGGGCCAGGAGGCGTGGGAGGCCTGTGAGCCCCCCGCCAGGCCCCACTGAGGGCTCTACCTGCACCATCTCATGAACCCTTCGGTTGACATTCTCCCTCTTTTTTCTGCCCTTCGTGGGAGAAGTCAGTTCGCGGACTGAGTCACGTATCCATGCACCCGCCCACCCTTCATTAGGTGCTTGCTAGGAGCCAGGCCCCGTGCCAGGCTCACGGTAGGAGCCTTCTCCTCTCCCTTACTCATCACCCACCCTCTGAGCTGATCCCAAGGCTCCTTCTCCCATTGTCACTGAGCCACCACCTCTTAGCTGCCAGACCCGGCGGCTGTTACTATTGTTACTATTACTTACTAAGATTTATTGAGTGTTTCCTACATACCACACCCTGAGCCTTATTTGCACACAGACCCCTCCCCTAGAAGGCCCCTGAGAGGTAGGCACCGCCACCCTTTTCACAAGAGGAGAAGGTGATGCTTCAGAGGGTAAGAGCAGCTCAACGGGAGAGCTGGGACTGAAGCTGGGACTCCACTCCAGGGCGCCTGCTCCTTCTTCCTGCCTCTCTGCCTGTTTCCTGGACCTCCCTGTGCTTGAAGCCCTCCTTCTCCTGCCTCTGCCTCCTCCCCCTGCCCACTATTTGGAACAACTCTGCTCTTGCTCACTCGGCTTGGAGCTGTAGGCCCATGTCCCAGCCTGCAGCTGGGGGTGCCAAGGTTACAGAGGTGAGGGGCTGATAACACAGGTGGCAGATGAGGACGCAACCCTCACATCACAGGATGTACAGACCTTTGGATTTCTCTCCAGAGTCCTGAGTGGGCAGGATAGGCCCTACCCAGAGCTGTGTGCCCAGGAAGGGCCGAGGGATCCAGGGTAGGGCCTGGGTAGGGCCTGATGGGATCCAGGCAGGGCTGGGATCAGGGAAGACTTCCTAGAGAAAGAGGCTATAAAAAGTGCACAGGATTGAATGGGGAAAGTGGTTGGGCTGGGATGGGAAGAGATGTGTGTCTGGTTTCAGAGTCCGGGCTCTGTGTAGGGGCAGAGAGGCTGAGAGACCATTCTGGGAAGGACAGGTTGAAAAAGAGAAAGGCATGAAGAAAACGGAGGCCATGTGCTGGGTTAGGGGGGCAGTGGGTCACTCAGCTTGGAGCACAGGTGAGAAAGGAGGAGAGTCGAGCTGGGGGCCTTGAATGTTGGGCTAAAGAAGATAGATTAGGATTCTTTTGTTCCCATCTATTCATCCATCCATGTATCTATCCATCCATCTATCCACCTACCCAACCACTCACAGAGCCACTCAGCCAGGTGGCTATACATCCGTCCACTTGCCCAGCTATCCACGCCCCACCCCAATCCATTCATCCTCTCAGCCAGCCACCCATCCATGCACCCATTCATGCACCCATCCATGCACCCATCCATGCCTCCGTTTATTCAATGCGTACACAGACACTTGTTCTGTGCCAATGTTTATGTTAACAAAAAATAGTTTGTAAACTATCTTTTCAAAATATAGAGATTTAAAAGTATTTTTAAACATTTTTTTAAAAGTAAAAAAAAAAAAAAAAAAGATTTACAGTGGATAAGGCACAGGCCTGTGAACCCAAAGGTCGCTGGTTCGATTCCCCAGTCAGGGCACATAACCAGGTTGCAAGCCAGGTCTCCAGCCAGGTCTGTAGCTGGAGGCAGGTGAAAGGCAACCATACATGGATGTCTTTCTCCCTCTCTACCTCTCTCCCTTCTCCTCTCTCTGAAAGTAATAAATAAAATATTTTTTAAAAATTATTTTAAGCGAGAGGGAGGTAGGGAGAAAGGGAAACATCGATTTGTTGTTCCATTTATTTGTGCATTTATTGGTGCATTTATTGGTTGAGTCTTGTATGTGCCCTGACCCAGGATCAAACCTGCAACCCTGGTTTATTGCAACGATGCTCTAACCCACTGAGCTACCTGGGTAGGGCTCTGCTCCAAATCTTATGCCATGATTCCTCCTTTTGAAAGCAGAAACTGCCTTTGTAGGTTTTCACTGTAAGATGACTTGATTCTGTAAGCATTTACCAAACACCCACCATGACCCAGCCCTGTGCTAGGAGGTGAGGAGTCAATGGGGAACAAGACACAAGGTCACTTCCCCTCGGTGCCCTCCCAGGGTGAGGAACAAGGAGGTCTCAGAAGGAGCAGTCTGGGGCCCCACTGGACAGTGTAACAGCTGACCAAGTTGACATTTGGCCCTGTCATGGTGACCCCAAGGATTCTGAACTCTCTGTACACAAACCACAGCCTTTTAACCAGGATTATAACAACACTGAGCAAGCGTCCTGGAACAAACTCCATCAAGGCAATTTAATTTTTTTTGATCAATTTTCTTTCCAGGGCAGTTAAATAATTGACAACATTTTCATTTTTATTTCCCGAAAATTATTTTCATCGAGATAAATCATCCCCCATAAAAAATTTCAATAAAGGTTGGCTCCATCATCAGGTTTGTGCTTGAATCACGTCTCACTGATGTTTGAGATCTGGCTCTCTGGTTGATTTGTAGCCAGTGACACATTTCCATGGGAAAGTTCCATCACTGCCCATTGTATCTTGTGCTGGCTCGTTTAGCAAATTAAAATTTCCCCAGGCTCAGGTAGGGTGGGTTTCAATATTACCAATGCAATTATTACAGCTTATGATCACAGACGTTAACAGGCAGCCACTGAACACATGCGCAGGGTCAAAATCATGCACACTAGGTGCACACCTCCTTTCCCTTTGGAGACTTGGAGAAAATGGCCTGATACCCCCCTCTCCTGGTTGAAACCCCCAGATTCTGGGGGCTGTTTCTTTATACTCAGGTCACAAGTCTGGGTCTGGCCAAACAGCCCTTGAAGCATGGACTCAGCAGCCCAGTCCCTTCAGTGGCAAGAAGAGCCACCTCCTCCCTCATTCTCCATGCTGTACTCCTCTTAATGCAGCCAGAGAGCCCTAAGTTTGTTAGCCAAGTCAATGAGGACTCATTGCCCAGTCCCTCTCATGAGATCTGGACACCCCTTCACACACACACCTGCACACCTGCTGTGAAGCTTCTGAACCCCACCCTCTGACATTCATTCCGAAATGTCCAAGTCACGGGAACCAGACCAGCCTTGTGCTCACAGCTTCACCAGTGGGGCCTCACCAATGCCTCCTCACCACCCTGGGAGACAGGAGTCCCTTCTTCATGCAGGTCACCTAGCCAGTGAGTTATAGCCAGGACCCCCTCCCCCCCACCACCATCAGCCTGCCTTCCAGGAGGTTGGGAGGGTGGTGGGAACAGAGAAGCAGACGCCCTGGCGGTGTGGGAGCCCGAGACCTGTTCCCAGCCACCAGCCTGTCCGTGCAGGAGAGGAGCGGGACTCAACGCTGGTGGGAGGCAGGAGGGGACATCCTAGAGGAGGAATCCTGGGAGGTATGGGTGGTGGCATTTGTTCCCTCCCCACAGCCGCATCCTTTGCTAGCCAGTAAGAAGAGGCCACCTCCTTGGGTCTTGGCTATCGGGCTCCCGCCGGCCGGGGACAGGCAAGGGGCGATCAGGGTGGGTCAGGGCTGGGCACCACCTCGCAAGGCCACCGGACGGTCTGTTTAGTGGGTAACTGATCGCCCGGTGCCCCGCCCCAGCCGCCTGCCCGCCCACCAGAGCCGCTTAATCACCGCCCGCCCAGCTACATTAGCATAGTAATGGCCTTTAAATTGAGCCTCTTTGTTTTTTAATTAAGCTCCCAGCAGGTATAGAGAAGAGCGATTATTGAGGAAGCTGCCAGCGCTAATCGCCCGCAGTCATTTGACAATTAAAAAGCTCCTGGCTTTAACCCTTTCTCCGCACCCACAGCAGTTCCCCGAGCATTTATCCTGTGCCAACTGCGTGCACGCCTTCCTGGTGGGATCCGAGGACCCCGCCCCAAGCCGCTCGGAGGGGTCCCTGCCAATGCCTCCATTTTGCGGAGGAGCAAACTGAGGCGCAGAGAGGGAAGGTAACCTGCCTAAGACACACAGCGCAGGCGTGGGGGAGCCGGGATTGGCAGACGGGTTGCTAGCGAAATCCAGCAGCTGGGGCTTTGCACCTCGCACTGCCCTCTGCTTCCAGGGTCGCCCACCTGTGAATCCTGCAAAATCCTTGGGCTTTAAGGCTCAGGTGGGCACCTCCCAACAACCCCCAGGATATCTTCTCCCTGCTGTTAGCTCACTCGGTCCCCAAAAACTGATGGGGTGTTTACTGCGTGCTAGGCGCAACGCTGGGCACCGGGGCGCAAGGGGGCAAGCCGGGGGTGGGCTCTGCGCGAACGGACCTACAGGCCAAGAAAGGAGACAGGTGAATAGAAAGGTGCAAGTCATTGTTGCTGATGGTGGAAGCGGGGGGTGTTGGAAAGGTCACTTTTCTGCAGACAAAGGTTTGGGCTGAGGCTGAGAGACGGAAAGGTCGGCCAGGTGAGAGGCCGGGCAACAGCGGAAAGGCCCAGGGACCCAACGGCCATTACCCAGAAACACACGGTACAGGGGGAGGGGTGCCGTGGAACAAGAAGGAGGCTGCAGTTGCAGGAGCCAGCCCGAGTGCGCAGGGACCCCTCCGATTTGGCATTTTAATAATAATCGAGTTTCTTTTGGGCTAGGTAATGGTTTAATATTCAGGTGCACGGAGGTGTTCACTTCTGCCTTCACCGCCCGTCCCCAGCCTTGCAGGCCCCTCCCCAGGGGCCACCAGCGATACCCACCTCAGCCGGTGCGTATCCATGAGGCCCCTCCCCGGCTTTTATTATTTTTTACAAATGAGAACGGCTTGGGGTTTTGGTCCACTTTTTAAATTCAAATGCGAATTTACTCTACAAGCTGTCTTGGCGTCACCCTCTGCCCCCTCCCACCTGGGTAATGGTTGGAGAGGGCTCCTCCCCAGGCCCAGCCACGGTGTGGGCAAACCCTAGCGCATTTGGCCGGCGGCGGATGGCCTTGTGGGCCATTTCAAGGATGTTCGTCTTCCTCTCCGAGAGCTGCGGGAAGCCACCGAAACGTTTGAAGCGGGGAGTGGCTAGAGCAACTTACATTTGATCATTTTGGCTGCGGAGCTGGGACCAAGGTTGGGGGAGCCCAGAGAGGGAGTTGGGGCTCTGCAGGTGAGGGACACAGGATTGAGAGAAAAGGGGTGGAGGGTTATCTGACAGCCGTGTCAGGTGTTAAATGGACCTTTGGGGCGGGGGTGGAGCCCCAGTGGCTCCCTCGCCCCTTTCTGGTGCCTGGTGGATGGGAGAGCAGTGGCTGACATGGGGACACATGGTGGCGGGTGGGGGCCCACGCGGAGACACCGGGGTGCAGTCACCCACAGCAACGTCCGCATCATCGTCCCCACCGCCTGGATCTGAGCCCCGCTCACCCACCCCTGTTGGTGCAAGCCCCATTCCTCACACTTCAGAGGGGCCTGAACGCCTTCCTCCCCACCAGGTTGAGCGGCCCGTTGGGGAGGAGGGGCAGCCCCAGGAAAGCAGCTGGCTTTTTAATAAAGGTAGGAGAGGGCTCCTGAGGGCCTGGGCGTGGGCTGAGGAGGGCTCTGGACACACAGCTCCTGCCCCTGCGCCTCAATGGGAGCACACCTCTGCCCTTGGCTCCCAGGTAGACGGGGCAGACCGTCCATGTCCTGGAGCCCTCCTCACCTTGTCCTTTAGCCACTGTCCCTGACTCAGAGGTAGGGGTGCCCCTAGAAAGAAACCGGGTGGGGGCAGCCAGGACCACCCTCTGGCTCCACTGTACCCCACAGAGGGAGGCAGCGAGCGTGAGGCACTGCAGGCAGCGAGGGGTTAACCGACTGCCCACCCCCATCTATCAGCCAGCATCTCCCAAACAGACAGACAGACAAGGCAGCTGTCCAAACAGGCCTGTGTACCTGGCCACGGCCGCAGAGAGGACAGGGCAGTGGCTGTTTACTCTGTTCCCCTCCCCCACCATCACACTGGCAGGGCATTTCCATGCAATCTCCCCTCGGGGCTGCGCCCTCCACCCCTGCTCCTCCCGCCACCCTTGAGCACAAGGTTCCTGTGTGTTCATCTTTGAGATGAGGAATGTCCTTGCTCAGGGCTTTGGACTGGGGGTCTCCAGGAGATGGTGACAGAAATGCTGATTGGCCCAGCTGGGCCAGGCACTATGAGCTCCAGGCAATGACACCCAATGGCCTTTCTGCCAGGAGCAGAAATGGAGTGTTTCAGAGCCTGGGGACCCGGTGAAACTAAGGTTCCTGGACACTCACTGTCTCAATTCACCTCTTGGGACTAGGTCTGCTCAGGGCAGACACGGCAGCTGCTGGGGACGCCCCACACCAGCCCTACCTTCTGCCTCCTCCTCACAACAGGAGAGAGCCCCAGCAGCCCTCAGTGACTTGCAGACCTGAATCTCCTCCCCTACCTCCATCTCCCTGACGCCATCAACAGCCACCCTCACATCTGCCTGAGTGACCCCTGGGTCCTCCCTTGCCCGTGACAGCTGTCCCTACATTTGACCCATCATCAGTCTCCTCCTACGCAGCTCTCAGATCTGACCCTCCCACTGGGGGTGAGCTGCTGTAGGGCCTGCTATGTTAGGTGCTCACAATGCACAGCCCCTTCCTGTCAGTGGCCCCACTCTCTCCCTAGGTCCCCTCAAATGCCTCATGGTGTCTGGCTCTTCACCTGCCCCAGCTTGGCCATGTCTGAGTGCCTGCTTTGTGCCTGGCTCCGGGTCCAGATCGTGCATTCTGTATCCTACTCCCCTTCAACCCGGTAAGGCAGGGAGAATGATGACCCATTTCACAGATGAGAAAATTGAGGCTCAGAGACAGTGTACCTTGTGCCAACCTCACAGCTATAAAGTGTCAGAGAGAGAGGCTTGGGGTGTGATTTGGCAAAGGACAAAAGAGCCCCTTGCTGGGAATGGCAGCAGAGTCCCATGCGCTGTGCCTGGCCCAGCTGGGCAGTGAAAGGGGCACAATTTTGACCACGTGCCTGTGCAAGGCAACCCCCCGGGTCTGGGGGCCTCCCCATTATTAGGCTCTCACCTGCTTCACAGCTGGCATTGTCGGGGTGAGGGTGCAAGATAAAATGCACACTCCCAAGTACCCAGCACTCCAGGCTGAGAGAGGGAAGCTCCTACCCAGGCTCTTCCAGCTGGGGTTCTGTCCCTGGCTGTGTACCACCCCCCAACCCAGGCTGGGCCCTGGATCCCTCCTCGGCACCCCCCTCCCAATGTGACATCTTTACGGCACATTCTGGGCCTGCGTAGGCCTGGAGGGGGTGAGGGGGAGGCAGGACACCTCTCAAGTAACGGATTGTAAATTCCTGGGCCCCGGCTTTCCATCCCTAACAACCTCCTCCCGAGCTCACAGCGCCTGTCCCTTCGCAGCCAATTTAAATGAGGGGTCCCAGACCCTGGGTGGAAAGCATTCCAGACTCGGGAGAGGGGCAACTATTGTTTCTCTGGGAAAAAATAAAATAAAATCAACCGGCGCTCTGCAGCGTCTAATCACTCTCACATGTGCTGCGTGATTCCCGCCGAGAACCGCCCTCTACAGTGAGGGCACCCCTCGAGGGCGCAAATGCTTCCCCCAGAGCCGGATCCCCATTGTACAGTGGCAGAAACTGAGGCTGGGGGAGGGACTAGTGACCTACTGGGTCCTAGTTGCCCAACCTCACTCAGTACCCCCATGACCTCATACTGACTGACGCTCCCCATTTCAAAGAGTGGACAAGTGAGCCCCTTGTCCAAGGTCATCGGCCAGTGCAGGCGCTCCTCAGAAGACTGGCTCCCTGGGACTTGAACCCTGGTCTTTCCAGCCAGAGATGGAGACCTCTGCCCCGAGCAGTGTGGGCTCCCCGGGTGAGGCGCATCCACGGTCCCTTGAAATGGGCCGGGTCCCAGCAGCCCTGGCCCCGGGAAGCCCCCCCCACCCCCGCCCCCACAGCCCCAGCTGGGGCCTGAAAGCATCAAGGCTGGTTTTTAATAAGGAAGATGAATTTGCTTGGAAGCCTGGTTTGGGAGGAGGGCGCGGGAGAGGCTGCGGACCGTGCTAGGCTCTCTGTCGTCGTGGGAGGGGAGGGGGGGCCTGGCCAAGTGGTCTCTTGGCGCTGGGGGCCGTGCTTTTGGGGGGCGCTGCCCGGGGCCTGGAGGGAGCTGGCTCCGTGTGGCCTGAGCTCTCTCCCGAGTAAGCCCACAGGATATTGCTCTGCCTTTTGTGTGCCTGGTGACCCAGCTGCTGGTTATTGAAAAATTCCACCGCTCAGAGCAGGGCAGGCCCGATGACCCCTCATCCCGGGACTCGCCTATCTTTCAAAAGATACGGGATTAGAGAGGCAGACCCGACCTGGAGCAAAGCCCTGTCTGGGGTGTCTGTGTTTCCGCAGCCTCTCGGGATACTAGCTGGAGTGGGCTCTTGGCGCAGGATTTAATTAGTTGGAATCAGCTTGCGATTACTGCGGCGACTATTTACCCAGCCACTCTGCAGTCTGGGCCCTGCTCCGAGCAAAGATGAGCCCCTCGGCCCGCTGGCCAGGCCAGGGGCCCCAGCTGAGCCCCAGCCCAGCGGCTGGGAGGGGAGGACTGTGGGGCTGGCTGGGGCTTCTCCTGGCGCACCTCATTTAGCCAGTATTTGTGGATTTTCGCAATGCAAAGCATCTACTTGGGGCTTTTAAAAAATTAAAGCATCTTGAGAAATTTATGGTCGATTTCGGAGCATGGTCCCCCCCCACCCCATGCTCAGTGGCTGCGGTGGTGGCAGTGCTGGCGGACAGAGCCGGGGTTTGCTGTAACGGGACTGAATTCTGCCCACAGTGCTGCCCACAGGGCACGAGGAATGTGCCAGGATGCCACGCTCTGGGACAGCCGGGGAGGTGCCCATGGCCCCTGTGTCCCTTGTGCCCACTCTGACACCTCAAATGCTCCTTTGGCTATGTGTCTGTTTGTCCTGCAGCCCCTGCCAGGTAATTAACCACAGCGGTAGCAGCTGGCCTGGTCAGGGGGAATCTGTCTGTGTGTGCGTGAACCCCCGACACGCAGGCCTACCCACACCCGTGAGAGCTTACCTGCTACACACCTTCCGCCACGGTGCACGGGACTCCTTGCGTACACACACCTCCCTGTATACACTCACGTGGGCACAGCCGGATTGCACACGCCAATAGTCTACAGGCCCCTACCCACATCCACTTAACTTGCCTGCCACACTCATGTGTACATGGGCACTACATGTGCACATATCTGTATACATGCAGGTAGCAACTCACACCTACCTCTTTCGTTCAGACCTAGGCAAATAGGTGTGCCTGTGCCCATGTGCATACACACATGGTCCACACACAGTCACGTGCACACTGACATGTGCTACCTTTTGGGACTGCACCTGTGTACAGCTATATCTACAGGCTGATCTCTGAGCAAGCTCACACAGTTATACCCACGCACAGCTGCTTATAAACCTATGTCACATGTTTTCACCTGTGGGGGCAGCTGTTGCCACCATTCATGTGGCCATGTGTCTGTCCGTGGGAGGCCACTGGGGATGTTTCAGGGGTCTTCCTGTTGTTGGTGACTGTTCTGGGGGACCCAGTCCTGTGGGCCTGTGTTCTGGGAGGTTGAGGCACATGCCAGAAAGAATGTTGGGCATTTAGTTTTGGAAGGTGTCCCAGGGCCTAGTTCCTGGGAAAGATGCAGGTTGGGGCCAGGACAGGGCTGGAGGCCTGGCCCTGTCAGCTGAGCAGGTCCTGCCTGCAGTTGTCATTGACCTCTGGCCCCAGAGCCCTGCCCTCAGTCTCCTCTGAAGGCTTCATCCCTCTCACCTGCCTCCCACCTCTGCCATCCCCACTGGGGCTCCTGCTTGGCCTTGTGGCCTGGGGTACCTGGGAGGGCACCCTAGGGCAGGGAAGTGGGCTGCCTAAATTCCAAGGGACTCCGGGCCCCAATGGCCTTTTCCACTCTGCCCTAGCTATGCCAGAGCCCCAGCCCCAGAGCCCCATGACCTCACAAGTACAGACACACAGGACACACCCGTAACACATATGTATACCTGTGGATGCACCATGTGGACACAGTCACACATACATAAAGTAACTGGGATGCCATCCTATTACACAGGGAAACATACAGGCACATGTAAAGGTGCACACAGGTCCCTGCAGATACATACTCAAGTAGCACAAAATCCTAGGTACACCCTAAAACTTAAGAACACAAGAGAGAGCCCTGCCTGGTGGCACAGTGGATATGGCGCAGGCCTGTGAACCCACAGGTCGCTGGTTCGATTCCCCAGCCAGGGCACATGACCAGGTGGCAAGCCAGGTCTCCAGCCAGGTCTGTAGCTGGAGGCAGGTGAAAGGCAACCATACATGGATGTCTCTCTCCCTCTCTGCCTCTCTCCTTTCCCTCTCTAAAAATAATAAATAAAATCTTAAAAAAAAAAAAAAGAATACAAGAGATGTAGGACAAACAAGGACACAAAGAGACACATGAAAACAAAGACACACCTGGACATCTGGACATACAGGGACACACATGTACATACAACCACCAACTGTAGGCCTGAGGAAAGCTAATTTTTGGGAGAAAACATCTTGGAAGGTTTGGCTGTCCTGGGAATGGCTGTTGGGTTATTGTCAGGAGAGACCAGAGGTCCAGGCAGAGAGCAGAGTGACTGTCCCGCGGGCAGCCCCAGCCTCTCCTGCTCCTGCCAGCGATCCTCTCCTAGCCAAGTCCCAAATGCCCGCCGTCCTCATACACAAGAATCCAGGAGAGCCAGCCACCACTATGCCCGCCCTGCCTCAGGCCTCCGGCCTCCGGCTGCCCTGCCCTGTCCTGTCTCAGGCCCCAGGAAGTCCCCACCCTGCTCAGCTTCCCTGCTGCTCCTACACACTGTCACCTATGCGGTCTGTGACGTGTGCCTGCCACCCTCTTCCTACCCTCCCTCACTCCCACCTCCCCTGTCTCTCTCCTGAGAGCCCCCTGGCTGGGCTGGACCTCAGGTTCATCCCGGCCTCCATGTCCACTTGTAAATGGCACACAAGTCTGATGGCATCTGGGTTTCCTTACCCAGGAAAGCACCGGTGGGGGTTTCATAAAAGAGTACACATGCCAAGGCTTTCCCCCACACTGCGGATAAAAGGGGCTCCCCGAGGGCTCCTCACTCCCTGTCGGAATAGCACCCCTTGCTAAGCACCACCCCAGGAAGCCCTGGGTAAAGGTGAGGGGCGAGGGTTTCTTTGGAGTCTAGAAGATGTGGATTCATTTTAGCTCTGGGGCCCTGGGCCCATGACTCCATCTCCAGAGCTTCCGTTTCCTCATGTAAAATGCAAGGTTATGATGTGCCTTTTCGGGGTTCTGGTGAAGACACAATGACATGGTGACCCCCCCCCCCCATACTAAGGTCCTTACAGGCCCTTGGCCACCATGAAAGTCCCTAACCCTGAGCCCCAAACTCCAATGTACTTCCTCAGGGTCTCTTCCTTGTCCTTCCTCTCTGAACCTGCAGGACGCTGCTCAGCCTGGCCACCTCTCCCCTTCCCTGACCACCGTGCTCCGGGGAGACTGTCCACCCCACTGCTGCCACGTCTTCACCCGTCCTTCCCCGGTCAGCCTGGTTTCAAGTTCCTCCGCTTTCCCAAAGGTACCACTCAGCTGAAAGCACACACCTTCCAGGCCCCAGGGCCTCACTCATTCCTTCGCGCAACCAGCCAATGTTCAAGGGGCAGCTGCTGTGTAGCCAGGACTGGGCCAAGGGCTGGACACGGAAGCTCATGCCTCCTCTGCCACTTGCCACAGGCAGACATCTCTTTCGGATGGAAACTGAAGCGGCACCTGGTCTCTCCCGGCCTAGTTGCAGGTTCCTGGTTCTCCACCTGCCCTTAGAGGCCAGAACCCTCGGGCTCTGTCCTCTGATGGCTTCAACTGTCACTTTTGCGCCAAAAGCCCTTGAGCCGCCACCTCTGTTATGGAGCCCTGGCCCCTCCTTCAAGCCCCCCTCTCCCTCCCCTGGGCCCCAGGCCCCTTCACCCGCCTGCTTCCTGGGTTGCTCAGAGCCCCCGGGGCAGCTGGGCCAGAAGTGTTTACATCCCAGCTCCCGTCATGTGGCACATGTGCACCAAGATCTATGTACTGGGACGAATGCTGATGCATTGTGCGTGTGACAGCAACATGCTGGCCACAATCCCAGGGCTGTCAGTGGGGAAACAGGCTTGTAAATCACAGCTCACCCATTGCCTGGACGGCTATGTGGTGGTTGCAAAGATGAGGCAAAGCCATGTGCCCTGCCTGGCATGTCCTTAGAATGTTGCTAAGTGGGGCAAGTTTGACCCTGTAAGCAGGGAAAACAACCTCACGGGCGTAGGACACGCTCGCACCCGCGTAGGAAAGGTCCAGAATGCTCCCTATCGGTCAGCCAACGGAACCTGGGAATCGGGTAAGGGACCAGGGAAGACTGTCCCAGACCCACCTCTGCTTTGTCTGGATTTATTTTCCAACCAGCAACAATTGTTTTTATAATACGAAAAAGAAGGAAAGCACCCCATTTGTCATTTCCTCCTGAGCTCCGCTGCTTCTGACCAGCCCTCCTGAAGGTGGCACCCACCAGGTGCCCAGAGCTGAGGGCCAGGACAGAGGACCCTTGGTCCTCTCCTCTTCCTCTCCTATTCTGCCCAGGTGGCACCTGTGCGGACCCTTGTCCCCGTATACCCACCCTGCCAGGCCCCCCTGGCCCCTCTCTACCTGTCTCCTGCCTCTGGGAGTAAAGGTCAAACTGTCACCTGCTCTGAAGTCTTCAGTGTGTGGCCTCCCGAGTCCTCAGCCAGCAGAGCCTGCCTTCCATATTTTTTCATGTAAGCCAGGCCCTCAGAGTGGTGGCCGCACAGGGCAAAGGCCACAGACACGGGAGCTGCCGTCACCATCGCTGCTGGTACCCAATCAACTTCTCTGCCCACTTTCCTTCTCCCTGTTGCCCTTTCCTCCTTTGCCCTCAATCTGCCCCCCCCCCACACACACACAGAGGAATGCTCCCTCTTTCTAGAAATGAATTTGAGGCTCCAGCCACACAAAGGCTCTCCCTGACCTGGCCCCACTCACTTGGTCAGCCTCGCTCAGCTACCTGGCACTTGGGGATCCTCCCTGGCCCTCCTCTGCTCCTTTGCTCTCACCCACCCCTCTGCCTGGCCTGCCCCTGCTCCTTCAGGGCTGTGGGTTGACTGCCTTCCATTTTTTTAAGGCTACATTCAACGGACGCTTCCTCCAGGCAGCCTGCCTGAGCCTCACCCCTCCTCCTGCTGGCCAACAAAACACCTTGGGATCCTGGAAGGTGGGGAGTTGAGCAGCCAGACCTGGGTTCAGGTCAAGCCTCTTAAACCTCTTTTTTTCCCATTTGTAAAGCAGGACAAAGATAGTAGCTCCCTCCCAGATTATGAGGGTGACTAGGTTCCGGGGCACAGCACCTTCTCATGGCTGGGCCCAGGCCACATATGCGTTAGCCCTGATGAAAATGATCACCTCCTGCCATTACCCCTCAATATATGGGTTCTTCTTTTTCTGGTCAGCATTTTCATTAACCCTGGAGACAATGGTGCAGCCCTCATAGAGGGCCCTCACCCCCCTTCACGGGGTGGGGGGTGGACGTAGGGGGTCTCTGTGCAGGGGACACAGCTGAGACGCCCCAGGCTGGCATGAGCTGGCCCCACCGAAGAGGTGGGCTACCCGGGGGCTAGTGGGGGGCAGCTGCTGCCTGCTCTGTTCAAAGGCCAGCGATTCTCCACGGCTGGTGAGGGGCAGGTGGGGGCAGGCCAGCCTGGTCCTCCGGAACACAGGCTACTCAGGGGAGGGGGTGGTCCAGATCAGAGACTCCGTGACCCCGCCCCTGCAGCCCAGCACGGGGAGCACCGAGAGTCTTTGTTCCTCTGGAAGAGAGGGGCTGGAGCCCGCCCCGCTCACCCCCACCGCCCCAGCCCTCCTGCAGCAGCCTGCTGGCGGGCAGCCTTGTGGAGCCCGAGCTGGGCCAGCCTTTTTGCCAACACTCAGTAAATACTCGATACTGCATTAAAGCAATAAATAGTCATTTTAAGGAAACCGAGACTCAATTTAGCCACCAGAGTCAGGAGCAGCGGTTAGCAGGGCTGCGGAATGTCACCGCACAGCTGGTAGCCCCGCCCCCACCCCCCACCGCCCGCCTGGCCCCGGCTGAAGGGGCGGCCAAACAATGGGCCGTGCCAGGCTGCGCCGCCCCTCCCCCCAAATCAGGTTACTGGGGGGGGGGGGCAGGGAGTGGGAGGGGGCCGCTGGGGTTAGCCAGCAGCTTCTTGAGCAGGAGGAAGGCAGAGAGGCAGGAGGGCATGGTGGGAACACCCTACCCCTAACTGGCATGATAATAATAAACAACAGAAACACTAGCAGGAAGAAGGCAGCAGTCCCCACTGAACGACACTTGCGTGGCGCCAAGTAATACATGTGCTGTGCATCACTTTATTTTATGCTTCACCCCTCTGATGACATGGAGGCCTTTATCCCCATTTCGCAGGTGGAGAAACGGAGGATCTGGAAGGTGAATGACTTTGGTCAAAAGCAGTCAAGATTGTGCGTTACCTATGTATTAGCAAGCGCCTAGTGTATGTCATGTCGCATGTTCTGTTTCATGCCACATTCCCATTCTACAGACAAGGGAAGTGAGGCCCCAAGAGGGGAAGAGACTGGGAGATGACACCTCTAAGCTCTCTGTTGATGGTTGCTTAGCTGGGTCACCCTGGGCCTGTCCATCTGGTCAGGTTGGGGAGTGGGCTGGGCTGAGTGGGGGATTTGGGGGTCCAGGCATGTGACTTGGTCTCCAGAGCTCTGTGGGCAAAACAAACAAGGCTCCTCTGTGAAGGGCTGGGGGATTTGTGCTCATTGCCATGGAAACCGCACAGAGCGTGGGGGGGAGGGGAGGCCCTCCGCTCAGCTCCCCTTTACAGATGTAAGACCCCCACAAGCCTCAGACCCGGGACCGCCCGTGTGGGTGGCCTAGAGGCCGCCAGAGGCAAGGGAGGGGTGGCTGGACAGGCACCCCTTCCACCTGGAGACCCTGGCACAGGTCTCAGGCTGGGCTCCGTGGGTGCTGCTGGCACCGAAGCCAGAGAGCCCTGTCAGTCAGGACATGCCAAAAATACCAGGCAGAGATAAGAGCAACTGCTCCTACTCACCCTGCTAAAAATAGCCTGGTGCTGGGAGGCAGAGGCCGGGGAGGGGGTTCCCCGCTGGCAGTCGGGCCTGCTGCCCCTGCCTCCTGGGTGGCCAGGTCTGGGACACGTCCATTTCACAGGCAGGCCACCTGAGGCCAAGGGCAGGGCGAGGGGCCGAGCTCCCTCTCTCAGAAAAGGCACCTTCAAGCGTGGGCCCTGGCTTTGTGCCAGGCAGGTCTGGTTTCATCCCAAATGAATCCGGATGACAGTCACAATAGCTACAGTCGTTAATGTTTATTGCACAATCATTATCTGCCAGGCACCATTCTAAACATCTGACATTTCCTCGCATTTTAGAAATGAGGAAAGGGTCATTAGTATTCCCACTTTATAGATAAGGAAACTGAGGCTCCCCGGGGTCAACTGCCAAAGTCACACAGTGGTGGGCAGTGGCAACCTGAACCCAAATCTCCGACCCCCGAATTCTCAAACTGGAGGTTGTGGCAAGAAGGCCATGGAGACTCAAAGAGGGGTGCTCACCTGCCCCAGGTCATCCAGCAACAACCGAGATCGTAACTCAGTGTTTTCTGACCCCCAGGCCCAGGCCCTTCCCCAGGTCCCAAGTGAGTCATCCTGGACAACAGTGTCTGGGTGCCTGTTCATTCTTCCTGCTTGGCAGCCCTGACCCCACCTCAGCCTCCTCTGTCTGTCTGAACCACAGCTACCTGTCTCCCTGCCTGTCCCAGTCTTGCAGCCCCACCCCCAGGAAGCCTAGGCCAGGGCCTGGGGCTGCCCCGTCTAGACACTTCTAGAAACTCCAGGGCAATGGCTGATCTTGAAGGCCTCAACTCACTGGGCCCAGCAACAATGGGTCCTCTGTGCCCAGCCTGGGGCGGGTTCAGTAGGCTACCCACCAGCTCCCAGCCCGGCCCCAGCACCACACGCTTCCGCTGTTCCTCCCCAGACCCCCGTGCCCACCCTGGGAGCAGGCATCCTTCCCCGGAGGGCAGAGCGTGGGAGTCCCACATGGCTAGACCAGGGAACTGGTTCTGCAGAATTCCCAGGGCTGTGCTCACAGGCTGGGAGCCAGGAGGTTTCAGGGGCAGAAACCAGGCCAGAGGCCTCCCACAGGCTGTGACATTTCAGTCCCTGCCACCCATCTCAAGCAAAGAGGCCCCTGGCCCCCACTTTACAGGTGGCTTAAAGGGAATTTCCTGGGCAGGTATAGTAATGGTAATTGTTACTAGGCTCCCGGGCAGTCACTTAGCCTTGCCCACACCAGGCACTGCACATGGACGCCTCTCAATCAGCACAGCCTCTGGGCACAAGGTACCATGCTAACCCCATTTGCACAGAGCAGAACAGCACAAACCGAGAGGTAAAGTCCTGTGTGTAAGGCCACCCAGCTGGCAAGTGACAAAGCAGGGACTGGCAAGGACAACCCAGGTCTGTCCAGACTGCAGATTTCTTTAACCAGCAGGGTGCCGGGGGCGAGAGGGGTGGTGGGCAGGGGGCTCTGCTGCCCTGCAGGTGCCCTCCATGCCCGTGGGCCTAGCGCTGGGAGAAAGGCCCATCCCCCCTCCACAATCCCAGCATTGTTGATTCATTAGGTAATTTCCCTGGAAGCACCAGCTGTTCAGAGGGTGGGGAAATGAATGATTGAGGTGGCTGGGGGCTGTGGGGGCCACTGGGCTGGGGGCTGCAGGCCTGCCTAGGCTGGGGCAAAGGTCGTGCCTGGCCAGGTGTCCTCTCTCCCCACTGCTATGGCCACACCTTGCAGGGAGCCCTTGGGGCTCTGAGGATAGTGAGGGGCAGGCCCAACTCCTCCCACCAGGCCCTGGCATTTCCAGGTGCCTGCTCCATGCAGCCGGCAGGCCCCACCACAGGCTGGTGGGCGGGGAGAGGGTGGGCAGGGACCCCACTGGGCCCCACAGAGCCCCAGGCTCCTGGGGCCCAGCTGAGCTGGAGCAGTTGGGGCAGGAGGGAGGGCCTCCCTCCTCTATGGCTCCTCTTCCCCATGGCCTCCAGGCTGGCCCATTAAACCTGCTCGCTGCCCAATAAACAGACAGCAACCATGTGCTGCGGCTCAGCTTCAGTGTCCCCCACGCGCCAGCCCTCCACCCCCTGCCCTCCTCACAGCAGCTGCCCTGAGGCCAGACGTCTGCCTGCCCCATCCTGGGCTGCTCATCCTGTCCTGCTCAGAAACTGGCTGGCCCTGCTGGAGCAGCCAGAGGGCCTGCAAAGGCTGCCCGGCACCGGGGTGTCCACACTAGCCTCAGGGCCACCCTTCGCAGTGTGTCCACTCCAGCGGCAGAGACCGAGCGGTGTGACGGGATCTGCACCGACCTCAGGAGTTGTTCCACGGCGGGGGTGGGGGTGGGGGGACGGACCACACACGCTGCCACGCTTCTCCTCCAGGTAACCCCTTTCCCACCCAAGATCTTAGGTCTTGCTTTTTGAGGGATGTCTTCCCGGGGGTCCCCTGACCGGCTAAGTGCTCCTGCCTCTCATGGAGACACCTGCCAAAGGCCCTGACACTTTGGTCTCCAGTCCAACCCGAGAACCACAGTAGCCCTGGACCGCAGCTGAGTTGGTTCCAGCCGCAGCCCCGGGACACACTGGTGCTTGGGGAAGGACGAAGGGACAGACACAGCAGGTAAGCGAAGCTCCTGAGTCTTGCTGTCCCTCTCACCTGGCGTACAAAGGTCTGTCCCGAAAGTATCATGCCAAGGTGTCACTATATTTAAAACAGTTTGCACTTGATACTTTCAGGACAGATCTTGCATGTCAGGGTTTTCGTATTCAATACAAGCACTTCAAACATATTAACTCTCACAGTGCCCGGGAGGTGAGTATTGTTTTTCCGCTTGTTTTATTTGTGTATTTACTTCCTTTATTCATTTAAGAAAAAAAATTTTTAAAGACTTATTTTAAAACATGTATCTTTCCATTTTTAGAGAGAGGGGAAGGGAAAGACGCAGAGAGGGAGAGAGACATCAATGTATGTTTGCCTTTCACCTGCCTCCAGCTACGGACCTGGCTTGAAGACCTGGCTTGGAACTTGGCTATGTGCCCTGGCTGGGTTCGCAGGCCAGAGCCTTATTCACTGAGCCAGGGCCATAAACAATTTTTTTTTAAAGATTCTACTTATTTACTTTTAGATGGAGGGGACGAGAGAGCGAAAGAGAGGGAAACATCAATACCAGAGAGAAACATCGACCGGCAGCCTGGACTAGGGACTGAACCCACAACCTGGGCATGTGCCCTGACCGGGAATCGAACCACCAACCTTTAGCTTTGTGGGATGACACCAACCAACTGAGCCACACCAGTCAGGGCAGAGGAGGGTATGGTTACTGCCCCAGTTTCAGATGAGAAAACTGAGGCACAGGTAGTTAAGGAAATTGCCCCAAGTCCCAGAGTGGTTTCAACCAGGCCACCTGGCTCAAGCGTCCATGTTTATGGCTGTATCGTCACTATGGCTTCTAAAGTCACTTCTCAGGCAGCTCCGAGAGGGTCTACACTGACCACAGGGACCTCCTTGTTGTCCTGGCCACACCAGGCCAACCTCTAAGACTAGTGTAGCCACCTCCACACAGCCCAAAGATCTAACAAGGTCCCTGCCCTGAATGTGAAGGGGCTGGACAGGCCAGGGTTGGCCCTGCTGGCGGTGGGGGTGCAGGGAGCGCCTGCAGGCCTGGCCCATCCCTGGCCCAGCTGGGCCACATGAGGGCCTCTTGGGGGCAGCGTGAAATTGCCATTCTCTACTGAGGGGCTGCTGCTGGAGGGAGCCTTCCGGGCCCAGCTGGGAGGGGGTCAGCAGGTGCCCCCAGACACGTTCCACCCAGGCCCGGGACCCTCCTCACCACCTGCCCAGCACTGGTGGCCAGGACAGGAACCAGACAGGCCTGGGGCATGATTTGCCTGAAGCTGTCATGCTCTGTGGTGGCAGGGGGTCCATTCAGGCCTGTGACAGGGCCCTTCTGGGGCCAGACAAAAGGCACCAGCTCCCAGAAACACACAGGGCGCCTGCGTGTGAGTGTGTAGTGTATGAGTTGGCACATGTCTACATGTGCCTGAGTGTGTCTGTCTCTGTGTGTGTCTGTGTGTCTGAGGGGAGGCCCACCCTCAGACATCCCACCTCCAGCCCCCCCGAAAGGCCTTCCTCCCTCATTCTGCACCCCAGTGCTGGGGCTGCCCTGTCTCCTGGTGGGGCCTTTGGGTGCCTCTGGCCCCAGCTGGAACTTTCTGCCCTTTCCCGGATGGCCTCCCTCCGCACTCACCCAACTCGGCCTCAGAGGGCAGGGGCTCTCTGGTCTGGGACGCCTGGCCTCTCCTGCTGCAATTAATGCAAATGATTTTCTGAGGTTTTGGCTTGATAATTTGATTATTTGTTCAGCATTTATCTTAAGCAAAGTGGATGACAAATAACTGCAAACTAATGTGATAAAAACCATTTATAAAGCTGCCTCGTTCGGGGGCCTTCCCCTAACTATTTATGACAAGGTAATAACACTGCCGCGTGCGTCCGCCTGACTTTAAATTGGTTACTTAGAGGCATGATGGATGAGGGGCGAGGCCACCTTCTTCTGAGGAGAGCTCCTGATTTCTGATCTCATTTTTGAGGATAATGAATTATATCTAATTAGTTCTGCCCAAATCTAATCAGGAGGTGGGAACTTGGACCAGAGGGAGGGGACTGGCAGGCGGCAGGCCAGGCAAAGGGTCAGGAGGCAGGGTGCCCCCAGGTCCTTGGGGGGCTGGGGGAAGGGGCAGGTCCAAATGGAGGCCGGCTTGCGTCCAGCGCACTTTCTGGGCCCCGGCCAGAGAGGCCCGGAGCCCACAAGCTCCTCCCTGGCTGCAGCCCCTTCCCAACTCCTTCCCCCCAAACTCCAAACCTGGCATCCGGTGCCCTTTGCAGGCTCACCCTTCCTGCCCCCTCGGCCTCTGCTCTCACTCCTCCCCCAACTCCTACAACACAGCCACCTCTCCCCGAAAACACAGCATCCTCATTCATGCCTCCTTGACCTTTGCACCCACTGGAGAATTCCCTCTGCCTTACGCATCTAGGAATCTCCAACTGGACTATCATGTCCCTTAGCCCCCTTTTTCCCAGATGGCTCCCAACCCACCGCTGTTTGCCCCTGTGAAGCCCCAAGGTCCCTGCTCACCCCTTCACTGGACCGCCGGCACCCACAGGACCCTGGCGCTAAATAAAGGCAGCACCCCCCTCTTCGGGTCAGTCATAGGCCTGCACCAGGTGCACAACGTTCTGAATGGACTTCAGTCCCCCCACTCCTTCGCTGGGTGCCCTGCGCAATGAACAGCTTGAGCAGCCTTATGTGGATGACCTTAGGGGCTGGCTCTCACAGTACGGGGGTTCCCGGGGGTTCAGGTGCTTATTCTTGTACATTCCCTGCCTCATCCAGTGGCGGGTACCCCACAGGTCCCCCTGCATTGCTTGCTGAAGCCTGCCTGCTTGAATGGGTGACTGCATCAGCACACCTCCACTCCCCAAACTCTGGTCCAGGAGTTGCAGGCGGAGGTTTCCGTGTCCTGTGGAAGCGGCACGGGCTCTGCAGTGAGGCTGCCCTGCTGCCTCCCCCATGAGGTTTCTGGTTCCAAAGCCCTTGGGTCTTTCCCTCTCCTAGACCCCCAGCCCATCCATGTAGGCAGGCCACCCAACTCTATGCATAAGATGATCCTGGAAACAGACTTGCATGTTACAAGCAGAGTTCTGTTTGCAGAGGGCTAAGACCAGATTCCCACATGTATGATGAGACTCTCACAGACGCTCTGTCTGTTCTGGGCACTGTGCGTGCTGCATGATCACCTGCCCTGTCTTTAGAAGGGCTCTCGGTATGCACCACCATGTCCGTGGTCTCTCACTATGTCATTTTCCTCCACAGTCAGTCTCATTCCCACTTTGTCAAGCTGGAGGTGTCCAGCCCACCTTTGTGAGGAGAACGCTGTTTCTTACCAGAGCTGGGCTTTTATTTTGCCCATTTCCCACTTGTTTTACTGGTGATGGGCAAAAGCCTGGTTCTGGATGGAGGACAGTCTGGGGGCTTCCGTGCATAACTAATGTGGCCACACCACAGTATAAGGTCAGAGGGCCTGGTGCCCCTCAAGCTCAGCCCTTCCCAAGCAGGGGCGATTTCCGCCCCAGGGGACTTCAGCAGGGTGTGGAGGCATTTTTGACTCATGATGGAGGGCGGGGGGCATAAATGCTTAGTAGCATCTCGGGGCTGGAGGCTGGGGTGCTGCTGACCACCCTACAATGCAGAGGACAGCCCCACGCAGAGAATGTTCTGGCCCACATGCCAACAGGGCTGAGGTGCAGAAGCACTGAAGTCAGTCCAACGGCAGTTTAGGTCCTGGTCGGAGCTCAGCTCTAACCAGCCAAGGCCAAGGAGACCTGAGGGTTGGACAGGAGCGTGAGGCCACCACCCTCCTACTGGGCTCCGGAGCTCTGCCTGCCCCCATGTCCCACCAGTCCCCTGGAGCATTGCCTCCCTTCCTTCTTCAGCATATGACTCCCCAGAAGTGCCTCCTCCCAGCAATTTCTGCATCCGTGTCTATTCAGAGAACCCTGAGGAGGGCAAGATGGCCTCTGCTGATCTTATTTAATACACATTTTATTTCATTAAAGCTTGGGGTTTGACACCTGCCTATTTCCATTCCTCATGTAAGAGAACTGCAAAAAAAAAAAAAAAAAAGAATTGCCCTGGCTGGTAGCACAGTGGATAAGGCGCCGGCCTGCGAACCCAAAGGTCGCAGGTTCAATTCCCCAGCCAGGGCGCATAACCAGGTTGCAAACCAGGTCTCCAGTCAGGTCTGTGGCTGGAGGCAGGTGAAATGCAACCATACATTGATGTCTCTCTCCCTCTCTGCCTCACTCCCTTCCCCTCTTTCTAGAAATAATGAAATAAAATCTTAAAAAAAAAAAAGAATTGGTAATGGGGAAAAAAAAAGTCTTTGCTGATGAACTTGGCAGCCTCTGGTGATGAGATAATAGGGACTTTCTCCTCCATCCTGTCTGTCCCGGCTGCCAGGATGCCCAGAGCTCAGCCTGGTCCTCACCTTGGTCAGCGATCAGCCGGGTGCTCCATTTCCATCCCCTGCAACCTCCAAGGACTGGACCCGCTGCTTTTGGTTTCACAGTCTGGGAAGCTGCTTTACACACTTTTAGGAGGTAGCAGGCGTGTACCGTGAACTAAGGAACACGCTGCCACCCATGGGACAGGGCAGGACAGGGAGAACCGGCCACTCTGTGGATCCTGCTCCCCCTACTATCACTTTCAATGACTGAAACTACAGCACGCAACCTTGCAAATGCTCCAGAAAGGCTCTGAAATGGTGAATTTTATGTTATGCGATATTCTATGTCATTCATGGTGTATCTAAAACAAAACAGCAGCATTCTATTCCCATTATGAATTGAGGCTAGGAGGAGTGAAGTGACTTGCCCAAAGTTGATCCATGCATTCAACGAACAGTTTTTTGAGCAGCTGCTATGAGCTAAGCGCAGCTCTGGGTGCTGGGAACATGCTGGCGAACAAAAGAGCAAAAGCCCCCCACTCCCGGCTGCCTCTGAGACAGAGTCTCCTGAGTGGGCAGCGGGCAAAGCCAGGCTCTGAGTTGCGATGCCAGACATCCTGGGGCTCCCCTTCCTGCCTGCCTGCCTGTCTGTCCTCTAAGGACAGAATTCCTCTATGCTGGGCAGGTAACCCCCAACTTCTAGCACCCTGGCCAGCTCCCTTGCTCCCACCCATTGCTGCCCCCACCTTGCTCATCCCCTTCAGGAAACTCGGCTGGGGGCTGGGGCAGTGAGGATGCTTTGATTTTCCCTTCTAAGGGGGCCACTGCAGGAGGGTTGAAGGTCAGGGCTGTTGGGACCCTCAAGGCTGAGCTGGGGACATCTTCCTGACTTCAGTCCCAGGCCAGAGCACTTTTGGGAACCTCCAAAAGGTGACGTAGCCCACAACGAAAACACAGCATTATCAAGCTCACACCCATCGCTTCCCTGGCTCCTCCTAAGAAGTGCATTTTATTTCATTTTCACCCCCCACTTTCATAGGGTGAAGAGACTTGCTCAAGGTCACACAGCTGCAAAAACAGAACCAGGATTTCATGTCACAACTCCTACGGGCCCGCTCTGTCTCCTGTGGCGTGGTCTGAGCCTGGCATTCAGAAGGCACTCAATAGTTGCGCCTTTCTTTCCTTCTTCAGAGCCAGCTGCTAAGGCCTGGGTAACCAGGTCACAGGGGAGAAGGCAGAGGTCACAGGGGTGGGTGTCGGGGCAGGGAAGGCCCTATTCTGGGACATGTGGCTAGTTGAGTAAGAGTGATGCAGTCTCCCCGCCACCGGCTCCAGCCCCTGGTGGTTTGTCCCCACCCGGAGAGGGGACACCAGGCCAACTTGCGTACCTACCACCTGCCCACCCTTGCGTTCATTGGTCATGCCAACCAGATCTGGGCATCTGCTCCCCACCACATAGACACAAGGCTCACAGCACTGAACCAGACCGTCTCTGCCTTCAAGTTATTTGCTGTCTCTGGGGAAGACTGGCAAGTCAACAGACCGTGACAGGACATGGACGGGCCTGGGGTGGGGGATGCAGAGGGGGCTTCAGGAACCCAGGACGGCCAGCAAACGGAACAGGAAGTCGGGAAGGTGCGGAGGACAGTGCGCTCCAGCTGAAACCTGCAGGAGGCGCAGGAGGGACCCAGAAGGAGCCAGCAGGGGTGGGTGCCCCCCAGCAGAGGGGATGGCTCGGTGGCGGGGTGTGAGTAGCTCAGACAGCTGGGAGAAAGAGGAGAGCAGAGGCTGCAGAGGGGCAGGGCGGAGGCCACGAGTGTCCTCTGTTCGTGTCCTAACAGGGAGCTGTGGGAGGTTTGGGGTGAGCGACCATGTGGCCTTTGAGGAGCGCCCAGTTACAGCACAGGGATGACTTAGCCAGGCTGAGAGTGGGGGGGGGGGGGACACGACTGGTACAATGGGGAGGGAAGCCAGGGCAGCCTTGGGGACATGGAGAAGAGGAGGGGGGGTCCAGAAATGACAGGACTGGGTGAATCCCCAGGCCTGGACCATTGCGTGCACTGGGGTTGGGCAGCAGAGATGAGAGGTACCAGGGCAATGAGGGGACTTCTGGCTCGGGGGCCTGGTGGACAGGGGTGCCATGTACCAAACCAAACAAAAATGCCCAGGGGTTAGGGAGGGGGCTCGGGAGGGAGCCCTGTCCGAAAGGACAACGGGGGGACCCGTGTGATGGAACTCCCCCTCTCTCACCTGTGGTGGCAGACACGGAACTTACACACGCGACAGAACTGCGCAGAACTACACCACAAAGGCCCACACGCAGGCAGGCACGCGCCACTGGAGAAATCTGAAGAGGACGCTATTGTACTGATGTCAGTCCCCTGGCTGTGACACCGTGCTTTAGCTGTGTGCACTGTTACTTGCCATGGGGAGAGGCTGGGGAAAGGGGAGAGGGGATCTCTATTATTTTTTCCAACATGTACTCGGAAAAAACAGGGGAGAGGGGATGGGTCTTAAGCTAAGTCAACTCCTGGCGCACACGACAAAGACCAGTCCCCACCGCACTCTTGGGCCAGCCCACAGCTCCGTTCCTGCCTGTGGGCCCCCTGGCCTGTAGCTGGTTTCCCACTTCAGTCTGGCCTGGCCACCCCTCCCCGCCCCAGGGGCCACCTGATTTGGCCCTTCGCAAAGGTTCTTTCTTATCATCAGCATCCCTGGAGCCACAGCTCAGCATCTTCCCTCAGTCCCTGTCTCACCGTTGCCATTATCCCACACGGAACTACAGGCCAGGGTCAGAGCCCCTTCCTTTTGTGCCCCCTGCAGAGCAGGTCTGCTCTGTGCCCACCCACATGCACACCACCATGAACAGGTGGGACATGTGCACACTCAGGCAGACACACACGGCACACAGACCGCGGACGCCCGCCAAGCTGTGGGTGCACTCGCAGACCCCGGGACACACGTGGCCCGCAGCCCGCCCGCCCTCCACCTGCAGGAAGGCTTCCCTGCCAGGTGCAGCGATCACGCCCCAAACAAATCCCAGCTGATAAGGACGCTGCCTTTGAACAGCAGCCCGGCCTTTGGCTGTGATCAGATAAGCGGGCAGAGAAGAAAGAGAAAAATCCCCGCTTTTTCTCCCTCTCAGACTCCTGCTGCGCTGCTGCTCCTCTCCAGGGGCTGCCTGGGGGCCTGGAGCCCCCCTCCCACCGCGCCCCTCTCAATCATGCCTCGGATCACAGGCACAATGACAGGCGGTTCCTCCGGTTTGGGTTTCATTCCGGGGGAGCTGTAGCCTCCAGCAGCCCCTACACCTGGGTCTGATGGGCCACTGGGAGCCTCTGTTGTGGGGAGCCTGGGACCCCCACACGATGCATCCCACGTAAGGGAGCCCCCGGCCTCAGCCACTCGGGTTTGTACTTTTGTTTTGATGACCCTGCATGTAGGATCCCCCTCAAGACCTGATTGATAGCAATCCCTCATTTTGTGGGCCCCGAGCTCACATTGTGGTTTGCAGGGTCCTCCCCCTCAAGCTAGATTGCAGAATCCTGCATCTAAGACTCCAGTGTGTAGGTGTGTAGGACCCCACATTCCCCCTCCAGGGCTCTGGTTCGAAGGATCCTTCTGTAGGTACCTCGGCTTGTGGGACCCCCAGCTCATGGCCCGGCTTCTGGAGATCCTTATCTCAGAGACCCTGGGGACATGTGTTCTGTTCTCAGGGGCTTAATGGAGCACCCCCATGTTAGAGCCTGGGGCTTCGAGACCCCTCTCCTCAAAGAGAAGGCACTGAGACCCAGGAGACCTCAGGAGAGGTGCTGGGGAGAGAGGTCAGACGGGCAGGTTAAAGGGGCAGCGTTCCCACGGCCCTGCCTGGGGCTGAGGCGTAATTAGAGGTCTCAGGTGTGTGTGTTGTGGGGCGGGGGTGGGCTCCAAGGCCCTTCATTTTGTTTATCCTTCACAAAGACCTCCAACAGGGGGCCACTGGCCCCCTTGAGACAGCCCTGTGTCTCAGCTCTGCACTGCCCCCAGTTCTGTGCACCCCACCCCCCAGACACCTGCCAGCTGCCTGCTAGGAGGACAGCAGCCCTCAGGGACTCTGGGGACCTGCTTAGGGTCTGTGGCCCATAGGCCAGAATGCCCTGGAGCCCAGGGTGGGTCAGAACCCCTCCCACACCTCCTGGCCCTCCTTCCAGGTGCCTCCCCTGCTCAGCTGACGTGACAGAAAACCCCATGATTTATTTATGCCCAAGAGCAGCGCTGCCCAGGCTGCAGATGGAGGAGGATCCATTCAGCCCCAGAGAGGAGAGGGAGATGGAGAAAGGGAAGAGAAAGGAGGGAGGGGAGAGGGAGAGGGTGGGGGCAGAGAGCGAGAAAATGGGGAGCAGGCCTAGCTCCACCCTGGAGCCCCATCCAGGCCCCGGTCCCCATGTCCCCACATCCACTGCGTCCTGCCTTATCACCGCCTCATCTGGGCCTTAGCAGACCCAATTACTTATAATAAACAATTCCGTTTATCTTTATCAGAATCATTATCTAAATTGGCTACATGACACATACTGTTCTCTAAGTGCACCCCGGGGAGGAGGGGCCATAAAAGCTGGGTTCTGCACTCCGTAATTATCCCTCTATGGGCCATAAACCATTACACTGGTGTTTAAAATAGGTATGGTGAGCAGTTTCCCGGCCTGTGGAGGGCCGCCCAGGGCACCCACAGAAAGGATGCGCTGGAAGTTTTGCTTCCAGCAGCCAACAACTTGCAGCTGCTCCAAGGCTCTGGCTCTGCTGTCCGCGGGCCAGGGAGGGCGAGGGGCCAGGCCTGAGCTGTGCACAGGCCAGGCAACCGGCAGGGTGGCCGCAGGACATGCAGGGGCTTTCCTGCCACCCTCCTGGAATAATGAATGGCCTCTTTCCAGGCCCACTGGCACCGTCTCCCCCGCTGCTGCTGACTTGGGTTTTCTTTACTGTTTGCAGAAGCGCCTCCCCTGCCTGCAGGGCTGGTTTCCCCCTCGCTGCCCCCGGGGAGGCACACGTCAGCATCTCACTCGTGATTAAAACAAAACACCGGGCTGACGGTCAGAGGTGCAGCTCTAGCTTCGCCTTCCCAGAAGTCTCTGCCCTCTGGCCTCGGGGAGTGCTGACCTGGCTCTGTGCCCCAACAAATGGTCCATCCACACCCCTGGCAGCCAGACCCCATGCCTGAAGTGCCCAACCAGGCAGTCCGGACACCTGGGAGGGCAGAGAGCCCTTTATCGGAGGCCTCCTGCACCTGGCCCTCAGGAAGACTCCTGGTCGGTCAGGCAAGCGTTCCCAGCTGTGGGCACCGACAGGGTCAACGGGGCACTGCAGCAGAGGCGCTCCAGGCTGGCCTCCGCCTACGAAAGGGGCACAGGATAAAAGAGGAAGAGCACGCTCATCAGCAGGTACAGCAGGTACAAAGCTTTGGCAGCAAGAATGAAATTGATGTTTGAGAACAGTAAAAAAAAAAAAAAAAAAAAAAAAAAAATCATGTGCCTAAAACAGTGCTTCGCAAAATGAGGGTCCCCGGAACAGTGGTGGCGGCCTCATCTGGAATCTTGGGAGAAATGTGAATTCTCGGGTCCCACCCCAGGTTTACTGAATCAGAAGCTGCAGAAGTGTTTAGCAGAACAAACCAGTGGGCAGTCTGTGCAAACTCCAGTTTGCGGTGTAACAGGACCCCCTCGGCTGCTCAGCGTGGAGGACCCTGGTGCGCTGGCCCACCCAGGGGGCCCAGAGTGCCCAGGGAGACGCCACGGGGAAGTTCCTAAAAGGAGCTGGCTTCCTGGAAGCAAGGGAGTGACAAGGTCAGATGATTACCAGGATACTCTGACTCAGGGTGGAAGGACAGTGCGGAGGCCAGGAAGAGACCAATGCCATTGTTCAGGGGCATGACAGGCAGGCCTGGGTTGGGGACGGCCAAGGGGACAGAGAGAAACAGACAGGCTTGAGGGTCAGTCAAGGGGCCCAAAGGCCAGGATGTAAGAGGCGAGGGTGAGGGAGGCGTCAAGGACTCTGATGCAAGCCCCTGGAGGATAATGGGACAGGAAGCAGAGTGCTGGATGACTGCGGGTGGGGACCACAGCTTCCCATCCCTGCGGTCTCAGGGCCCCAAAAAGGTCTCCTGTGAGCAAGTCAGGAAGTCACTGGGACCCCAACCTGGTGTAGCTTGGGGCCTGGAAGCCACTGATGGGCAGAGGAGGCCAGAAATCATCACATCCCCTCCCTCCACCCAGCTACTTGGTCTGAGCTCGCAGTGCGCAGTCCGTGCAGTTGCAGCCTCCTTAGTCCTCACGGACCTCCTGGTCCTGGGCAGTTCCGTCGCTCCCTCTGGTGTGTTCAGCCAGTGGCCTATCATCTCTGCTCCTGCCTCCAGCCCCCATGTGTGTCTGGCAGCCCTCCCACCTGTTCGTCCGTCTACCCACCCATCCATGTCGATTCCTAGGCCACTGCTCTGCCCAGCCCTGTGCTCCTTGCTGTATTTTCATTATTTTCCCCAGTCACCCACCCAAAGAAGCACAGCAAACAAGGGAGCGGAGCTGAGATCTGAACCCAAGTGCCGCCCTCACCACCCCAGAAAGGATGGTAATGCATTTCCTTCGGCTGCAGAGCTCCAGCCAGGCCTGGTTCTCCTAGGAAGGAGCCGGTACCCATGGCGGGCAGAGCCGGGGGGCTGGGACCTACCTCCGAGGGAGGCCTGGGAGCCTCGAGGCCTCCTTAATGTGCCCATAACTCATTCCCTGGGTTCACTAATGTTCCTGGCTATTAGTGCCCGGCACAGCTAAGCAAACTACAAAATATTCCTCCGACTCAACAATCAATTTCCATATTGTTACAAATGGAGTCCACGCCTGCTATGGTTCATTTTTCTTCAAGGGCCTTTCTTCCCCCTCTCTTTACTCAGTACGGTGAGGAAGTCATTACTGGGTGTTATGAATTTCACAACGTGCTGAAGAAATAAAAATGTGTACTGTAGAGAGTCGGGCCATATGCTGGGAAGCTGCCCTTCCTGTCATCCAAGGAGCCACCGGGGTCAAGAGAGCAGGAGGGGGAGGGCAGAGTTGGCAGCTCCCTGGAGGGAGTAGGACAGAGGGTTAGGGGCACATATGAGTCCCTGGGCACAGAAGTCTGTGTCCCTGTGAGCTCACTCAGTCCATGTCCAGGACCACCCTGGACTGCCTGCTCCTAAGGCAGGGGATTTCCCTAAGGGCACAGGGTGCCTTGTGGAGCTGGGCCAGGGGTTGTGCGAAGACCTCTGGGTGTCCAGGACAGGCTGGCATCCTCGTGTGTGGGCCAGGGCTGCACAGCCCAGGGCATGTACCACAAGCTCTGAGCCTCCCCGCTGTGCTGCTTCCTGAAGGGCTCAGCCAGGTCAGGCTTCCCTGCTCCCGCGTATAACACCTCAGCTGCCCAGAGCCACTGACTACTTCCCAGACCCGTCAGCAGCTGCTCCACATCCCTGGGTGTCTGCATGCCTTTTCTGTCTCCTGACAATGTCTTTCCCCCATGTGCATCTGGTGGTCCCCACCAGCTCTTCCTGCCCCATCCACACTGAAATCCAGTTCTCGTGCATCTGTGCAAAAGCTGTTGTGCAAGGCTGTGCACTGCAGCGTTATTTCTAATGCAAACCCTCTGTCCGTTGTCAGGGGCTGGTTGAACGAGGGCTGGGCCAGCAGACAGCGAGGAGGAACTGAATGCATCCTTGCGAAAGGAACTGTCCAGTCCGTGGAAAATGCAGGTTGCCAAACAGCATGTGTGGCATGGTCCTATGTTGTGCAAAAGTTTACCAGCATGCAGGAAAATGTCTGGAGGAACGTCCGAGCTCTACCGAACTTTCCCTCCGCTAAGGGAGTTGGCCTGGGGGACCGCTGTCTCTCAGAGCCGGACTCTGCTCATCCCCGAGAACTCAGGGGGCTTGTCTGACAGGTGTGCGAACCATTCTCCTGGGAGTGGAGGGTACCTACTCCGTCACCCGATAACTTGTCTCTCTCCCCTGATGTTAAACTTTGGTTTCACTGCTGCATCTTCATTGGTCCAACATGAGGCCCCGTGTGGGGTGGGTCCTCAGTGAATATTGGGTGGATAGATGGATGAATGGTAAATAGGTAAGTTGGTGGGTGGATGGACTGATAGGCAGGTGAGAGGGTAAATTAATAGACTGATGGGTGGCTAAATGAATGGCTAGATGGAGAGATGGATGGATGAAAAGGTGCGGTCAGTGCGTAAGTAAGGTAAGAGGGGTTAGCACATTTTTCTACTCTTCCAGGCACTCAGACATTCCTCTTATCACCCACATTCGACTCTACGATGTCAGCGCATTATTACAGGGGAGCAAACTGAGATCTCTTCATCTTCTCTGGCCTTACATGAGAACTGAGCCAAGATTCTAACCCTCTGCTGGGTTCATAACGCACGTGGGAAATATTCCCCCAGGACCTAGTGGGTGCCAGGCACCATACTGAGTGTGCTGGACAGGGCAGGGCTTCCATCCCAGGAGTATGGTGTCTCCTCAGACCCCTCCCCTCACCAGCTGTGCCCCGAACCTGCCCTCAATGAAGCCGTTCCCTTGCTTAAAGCCCCGTGGTGGCTCTCTCTAGACACTAGAGTCAACTCAAACTCTTACACACGGGGTCTGGGGATTCCGAGGACAAGCCCCATGTCCTCTAGCTCCACAAGGCAGCTCCCCGCCCTTCCTCCCTGTGTGCTCAAGGGCCCCAGATGGCGGATCTTCTTGCTGTCCGCCTGGTGAGCTCCATCTCTGACATCAGGGTCTACACCTCTGTCCTCCCACAGACCCTGCCTCCCCCGACTGCCCTGCATGACAGCAGAGGCTGTTCCCTGGACACGATGCTCCCTGGACACGATGCTCCTCACAGGCGTGAGTGGGTTGAAATTCAGCCTGTGCTCAGTTTGCCAGCCATGGGCCCCGGGGGGAGGCCGGGTTAGTGGTCCCGCTCCCTGCCAGGGCCTGGGACATCCCTCAAGCACAATTCGGAATCACTGGTGTCCACATCTGTCTTCCCGATGAGACTGGGTGCTCCCCGAGGGTGGGTCCAGGTCTGAGTCCTCCCTGGGCCCCTATACAGGGTTAACGGAGCCAACAGGAGGTGCTGGTCGGGGGAGTCTGCTGAGGGCTGAACGCAGAGTTCTGAAGACAGGCGCCCACTTGATGTGTGGGAGGTGGTTTCTTGGAGAGGCAGGCACCAGGGGCCTCCGGTGGGTGGGGGTGACCTGGCCACTGGAGCCCAGATCAGGAGTAAGCTGGAAGAGCACAGTGCAGCCGGAGGCCAGGGGGACAGGGGGCAGAGTGCCTCTCGGAGGGCAGACCCATAGCAGTTGGGCTGGGAGGGCAGGAGAAGCCCCGGGGCCCATCCCTGTCAGCTCTTGGCAGGGATTCTGAGAAGCTCAACCTACTTGCTGAAAAGGGCCTCTCTGCTCTAGAAAACCCCAAGCAGAACACGTGTCTCCACCAGCACCTGACTCAGGAAGGTGCACCCATAAGCCTCCCTCGGCACCCACCTGGGGCCCAGCTGGGTGTGCCTCCCAGTCACCCGGGCCCCTGTGAAAGGGGGAAGGGGATTCGTTTCACAGGAAAGGAAGCAGGATTCTCACTCAGCTCAATTGCAGGCAAGGCTGCCCTTCCCTGCGCCGCCTCCCACCTCTCACATCAGAATCCTGCAACGCAGGGGTAGTTGGGAGCTTCAGATGCAGTGGGCTCATTCACCCCAGGGACCCAGGCAGGTGGTGTGTGTGGTGCCGGGGTGGGTGGGCTGGACAGGCTGGAGGGGTGTGGAGTTAACATTTCCCTCTCCCTTTTCTCTGCTTGACCCCACCATCCTCTGTAGCCATTAAGCTTCACGTGCTGACTTGGGAGGAGCCTTCCAGTCAATCAATAGCTCACCCAACAAACAGGTTTTTCAAAACCACAGTTTATGGATTTCTTTCCCCATCTTATCCTTGAATCCCGACAGCTGCTGAGCTGACGAAGGGGGACCCTCCAGCCCGGGAAACCAATTCTGCAGGTGCCCTGCTGGTGGGCACAGGGCACAGGACACAGAGGGCCCGGCCGGTTACCTGGCAGAATGAGATGGCTCCCACCTGGCCTCCAGATGGCCCTTTATCAGCCTGGCCTCCTCTCCTCTCCGCCGCTGGGGCAAAGGGACCGGCTGGCCCTGGCGGGGGAAATGGGCAGCACCACCCAGCAGCGATACGTCTCCCCTTGGGAGTTCACCAGACCTGCTTTCAGGCCCTGTTTCTGCCCCTTCCTGCCTGGGAGGCCTTTGAAAGTCACTTGACCTCTCTGAACCTCAGTTTCGTCATCTCTAAAGTGGGCACAATAGCGGTATCTATCTCATAGGGTTATTGTGACAAGTCCATAAGGAAACACAGTACTTGGCACATGGTTAGCATTCTATTAATGTTACTCTAGTTTCCAGCTGAGTCCTTTTACAGGCCTTTGCCCACCCACAGGCCCTGGGGAAGGAGGAGGGAGCTCCCATAGCACACCTTGGCATACCTGTCCCTCTTTATTGATAGGTGACCATAGATCCCAGGATGCCTGGGACAGTCCTAGTTTATACCTGTGGTTCTGGCGTATTAATAATAGCATCCCTTTTCCCTCTGAAAGTGTCTGGGTTTGAACAATATCAATGACACACACAGTCCTCTAATTTGTTGAGCTGTTCAACTGTGTCAGGGACAAACAGGATGTTAATAAATCTTGTCAACAAGCCAGAAACAGGGGCTGTGCTCTCCAGTTAGGCGATGGAGGGCAGGTGACTTGCACAAGAGCACTCAGCCGGGAAGTGACTGAGTGAGGCTCACATGGAGCCGACCCGCCAAGCTGCTCTGCCGTCAGCATGCACCCATTTTCCAGGACTCTGTCGGGGGTCAGGGATTGACCGTCGGAGCTCCTGGGGGCAGACAGAGGCCATGGGACCCCAGTTCCTCCACAGCTGTCTCCATTGTACACACAGCCTCACCCCTGCACAGGCCAGTTACAAAAAACAGACCCAGCTACCTGGAGAGCTGCCCCAGCCGCGTATGTGGAGCCTGACCCAGGATAACAAGCTGTGAAGATCTTATCGGGCCCTGATGGCCCAAGCCGATGCTAGCGGGCTGTCCCCTGCCCACCGAAGCCTCAGCCTCCTCCCAGGCTGGGGAATTGTGTTTTCTTTCCTAAGTGGAACATCAGATTACTCAGGTCTTATTTCACCGCTGATTGAGGGGTGAGAAGGGGGGCCACTTAACACCAGACAGTTCTCAGGACAGTGTGAGGCCACCCATCACTCACTGACGGTGTCCTGTCCACACGTGGGATGGGCAATTTCAATCCATTTTCCCTTCCACTATAGGAAGGAGGTTTCTGAGTGAGCAGGAGACCAACCAGCCCCAGCCTTCTGGGAATGGGGGTGCCGTTCTCTGAGGTGGCCAACAGCAGTGCTTCTTCCTGCTGGTTTCCTTCCTTTCCCCACCCTTCAGTTCTGTGCTCTCGGGAGACAGCCTCACACCCCCTGTGCTGCCAGGGCAGTGGGCACAGTGGCAAAGCCATGGGATGAGACTGGGGCAGCCCGGACACCCAGAGGGGGCAGTGCCAGCCCCGCAGGGTACTGAGGAGCATGAGCCTGGGAAGGGAAGGGAACACTATTCTTGGAGGAGGAGACTGTGGACAGGGGTACAGAGGCATGAAAGAGAGTCATCGAGTGTCCGAAGTGAGGACTGGGGGTGCTAACTGGGCATCTGGGGTGGGGCTGAGGGGCTGGCAATGGGACCTGAGAGCTGGAAGGAAACCTGTGAACAACATTGTCATCTGGCACCAAACTGGAATCTGTCCTAAAGGTTCCAGATATTAGAAGGGCTAGAAGGAGAGGTCAAGAGCATGGGCTGTGGGGCTTTGCTTGCTCATTCATTCATTTGTTCAACAATCTTTCTAGGGTCTGGGCTGTGCCAGGCTCTCTTGTGGCAGAAGACAGGTGATGAGTAGGACAAACCTAGCCCTGTCCTAGTGGGCCTATGAACACAGCTGCCATGGCATTAGGTGGCATGAGGCACATAACAAAGCCACTGGGTAATATAATTGTTCTAGTTGAGGGAGTGGTGTTGGAGGGAAGCTTTGCATACTCACTAGGACGCTAGCAGGAATGTGGCCTCTCTGAGCCTCAGTTTGCTCATCTGTAAAATGGGAATAATCGTGGTCCCCACCTGGAGGAGTTGTGAGAGAACGTATGTGCAGTACTCTGCCCCTAGCCTGGCCTGAAGCAGGAGCTGTGTGTGTGTGAGTCGTTACCATAACTGTGCACGTTCAAGTGGGCAAGAGGCTGGTGGAACTGGTACTATGGACAGCAGCCACATGGAGGATGGACTGGGCATAGCAGAGATCTGGGGCAAATGGCAAGGTTAGAATCCCCTAGAAGGATGGAAAGGACAGAACAAAATTCCCTCAAAGACGGAACCCACCTACAGGGCCAAGCCAGGTGCCTGGTGGGTTAGAGGGGTAGACTGGCCGAGGGCCAGGGATGCTGGGTGGAGGAAAAAGGGAACTGGAGGAAAGGACAGAAGAGCAAACACTGAAAAAGCCAGCCCTGGGAAGACCATACTATCTGGCACTATGGCTAGGAGAAGGGCCTTGCAAGCTATACACACCTGGCTTTAAGTCCTGGGCCTGATGAGTTACACCATCAGGCAGGTGCTGTGAAACTCTCAAAGCCTCAGTCTGTGCCTCGTGAAATGGGGATAATAATGGTACCCACACCTCCTGAGGACACAAGGAGGAGCTGTGCAAAGAGCTGAGCACACCGCTTGGCTGCCGGTGCGGGCCCAGGAAGAGCAGCTTGGATTATTTCTGCGTCCCCAGAGTCCTGGACTCCAGGCTCCACTGTGCTCCAGGGAAGGGGAACTTCCAAACCAGAACCTGGGGTCTGTAGGTCACAGGGAGCCTGAACAGACCCTCCCTGGGCAGGCTGCAAGGCCTGGGAACCAGGACAAAGAGACTTGCTTCACCTGTCTCATATCATCTTCCCTGTTTACTTCCAGGCAGGCCACTTGGAAGAGCCTCTCTGGATTCTTTTCCCCCAGAAAATGGTTTAGAAAATCCAGAGTCACTGCTGGTAGTCCGGCCCAAGCTGTCCTGCCATGGCAGAAGGTTACTGCTGGCCAGCTGCCTAGCCTGCAGACTCATTGTCAGGAAGGAGGGTGCTCCGCTGGGGCGGGGAGCTGCCCTGAGGAGGCGACAGCCGCCCACCTTGCTCTGTGGACTTCTGCTTCCTCCCACCGTCGTCCGGCCTGGAAAAGGACCAGCACAGCCTCTGGGAACCCAGGAGGCCAGGAAGGGAAGGAGAGGTACAGGCAGGGACACAAATGGGGACATCCCTGACCTGGGACCTGGGAGTAGGTACATTTGGTGAATGTGGCTGAGGCCCTGCAAGGACTCGTTAGAGATGACAGGCATGTCACAGAGTCATCCCCAGTCTCAAAGGCTCCGGACTGGTGTAGACCCTGCCCTTAGGTATAGGTCACAAGAAGTGGCGGCCTCCCTGCTTCCAAAGCTGCTCAAAACGAGACAAGGGCGATGACCTAAAAACCGGAATGAGAGGCCCTGGGACAAGGCCTACAGGCCACGGAGCTCAGGACAGTGGGAGCAAATGACTGACAGCCACTGGCCCCTTTGCCTGCACCCAGGGCTCCACCAGCTGCTCACCCTGAGTACCAGCTTCCTCTGCCAGCCGGCCGAGGCCCCCAGCCCAGTGGCAGACAGGCACCTGGGCCCCACGGCTCAAAGGGAGATCTGCCAGCAACGGACACGTCCCTGACTCCACACAAGGGTGTGTGCTCTTTCCCCCCTTCTTTCTATACGTTCGGCTCTAAAATCTGGGCCATCCCACCACCCGCATTAACTGCGTTAAGGAGAAATTATAAAAAGAAATCAAATTTCCCATAGCATTTGAACGCCATGAAAATGCCAAACAATAAACTACCAGGCTGCAAATTAGATCAGTAGAAATATCAAACACATTGAGGTATAAAATCCATAATTGCATTTAGTGGCAGCCGTCCCTGGAGAGGCCCCGCTAAAGATCATCACAGCCCCACATATGAGAAGCTATTGACAGAAGAATAAAAATCGACAGGCCAACCAAATAAACCGCGCAACCTTCATTAAATATTCAGCAACAGAAATTTGACTATCCTGGGTGGCTCCCCTTGGTCCCCTCCTGAGCCCTTCCCTGCCCAGCTGGGGGGCTCAGTTCCTGGCCCTCCCTGGTCCCCAACAGTGAGCACAGGAAGAACCAGGAGAGGGGGACAGGAGAGGGGGTGGGAAGAGGGTGTGAGACTGCAGCAATAATTGGGGGGCGGTGGGGGGCTCCACTGAGATTACTATTGTTGGGCAGTGTCATAGCTTTCACCCTGGAGTAGGTGGTCCCAAAGTCTTTAATTAGGTCATTACAGGGTAATTTCCAGGAAGGTTTTAACTCTTCAGCAGCTGTAGGGCCTTGAGCTAAGTCCAGAGGCCCCAGTGGGGCCACAGGCCTGGTCCCCCGGTGGGTAAAACAGCGCTGGTCCTGGGAGAAGGGTTGAGGCTTTGTGGGAGGTCCCTGGAGGGTCAGGTTCACCTGTCCCAGGACAGCAGGAGGGTGCCGGAGGGGTAGGCTGGCCAGGAACCTCCCTCACCCAACTCTGGACGGCTGGCCCCAGATTCCGTGGGACCCTCATAGGCAAAGCTGGACCCCGGCCTCACTGGATTCCAGCCCACGGAGATCCCACCCTCTTGGGTGGGGGGTGGCTCAGGCTCCGACCTCCTCACCCTCCGACTCCAGCAGCTCCTCTCCCCATTTCTTTCCCATTATTCTCACTCGTTCCCTCCTCTCCTCTCCGCCTCTCCAGTTCCTTCCTCTCCTCCTTCCTTCCCTCCAGTTCTCGACTCTCCACCCCCGCCCCGCCCCTCCTCACCTAGGAGCCCGCTGCCATGTATAATGCATGCAGTGGAAGCACCCAATAGGATTAGGCACCTCCGCCCGTCTTTGAGGAGAGAAAGTTTATGTAAATGACTGATGACAGCGCTATTGTGTGAGGAATATCAATGGAGTAATTACAGTTACATCGGGCGCCCGCGCCGCCGGCCCGTGTTAATTTTTCACCGGCTCCCCCGGGAGAGATCGGAGCGCGCTCCGAAGAGCACAGCTAATAATGGGAGCTCCGAGCCGCCGCTGCGCCCCGCGCCCCGAGGTCTTTCTGAGCAGACTGCTAAGCACTGGCTGTCTCCCCGGAGAGCCGAGAACAGAGATAAAATGATTAAAAACTGCCAAGCGGGCCTGGCAATCACTCGCTCCGCTGTCAGCCCGAGACAAGACAAATCTCTGCGATTTTTCTCTTCCCTCCTCTCCCTTTGTGAGCCCCTGAGCTGGGACGTGGGGGGCCAGGTGGGGTCAGGGTCAACTCCCCAGGGCGGCAGGGCCGAGGGCAGGGCAGCAGCAGAGGCTGTGGAGGGCTCTGGGGTGAGGGGTGGCTGCAGAGGCCAATGAGGATTGAGGGCCTGGGGAGCCCCCCGTTCCCCTGCCCCAAGAAACTCAGTCGGGGCACACCTGTCAGGGCACACCTGTTGGGGGCCATGCGCTGCAGCACACCTGTGAGGACACACCATTTGGGGCACACCCACTGGAGCACACCTGTCCTGACCCACCTGCCGGGGACAGCAGCAGGGGCTCCTTCGGCTCCAGGAACCTTCCCCTGCTGGGCGCTGTGCCGCCTGACCTGTCCTCACTTCCAGGCCTGAGACCTCAGCCTGGGGCCTGGACTGCAGGCCCAGGCACATCCCCTAGTTGAGGCCACAGAAGAAAAGGGGGAATGTGTGTCCCCTCCCAGGGCCTGGGGCCCGACCTGGGTAAACTTCCTGGGTATCCACACCTTGGGCTCTGAAGCTCAGCCTGGGCCCAGGATTTGAGAAGACAGAGGAGGAGGAGGAGGGCGGCGGGCAGGGGAGGGCAAGGCAGAGGAGGAGCTGCAGTCTGTTCCCACCTGGGAGAGGAGGGCAGAGGGCGCCCACTTTCTGTGCCGCCTGTGCAGGGAAGTCATCCATCCCTCCGCCCTCTACAGGTCAGGAAATTCCTGCCCACACCTGGGCTGGGCTCCTGGGGGGCCACAGATGTCACACGCCAGGCCCGCTGCTGCTCCTGTTCCGTCCAACCTGTGCCCAAGCATTTCCTGGCAGTGCCTCTCTGACCCAAGTGCACACCCTCCCCAGGCCCTGCCATCTCAGCCCACAATGGCCGGGACCATCACACACACAGCATCCCCGAGACAGACACACGCACACACCACACACCACACACCATGGAACTGCCCACGTCCACACACACACACACGCCAAGATACAGGCAGCATGGCTTCCCGTGTTGGCAGGGGCTCAGGCACACAGGTACGAACATGCGTGTGCACTGCGACTGGAGTTCCCTGACACGGGGACAGGCAGGTACAGCGTCACTGGTGCAGAGGACACAGCCGCAGCATGTCCAGGCCCACAGGTAGGTAGCACATGCAGGACACGCACACACTGACACAGGTGATGGCCCTGACTGCCACCCGCCTCTGCCTGCGACACGCTGGCATCGAGTGTTTGGGAGAAGAGGCCGTGGGTCCTGGGAAGGCTCTGAGCCACCCTCTCTGGATGCTGCCTCCCCAGATGCCACCTGTTCCAGGTCATCGGCACCCATGCCCGCCGCCCCCCAGCTCAGCCCCGGGGAGCCAGGCAGGCACTGCAGAGAGGAAACGCTCGGGGGACAAGTCGCAGCACTGAGAACCCCGCTTTAGGCAGCCCAGCGCTAGAGGCTGAACAGAGGGCTGTCACCTTGCAACCGGCCATGTGCACACACATGCCAGCACCTTTGTTCACACACGCCAACACCACCGATGGACGACTCACACCGACCCATGCCCGGATGCACGCACACGTGGACATGGATGGATGGATGGCGTCCACTGATGTGGAGGGACATATTCAAAGAGTCCCCATCACAGGCCAGACTCTGGTGAAGCTCCACTGGCACCCATGCAGACACGCGTGCCCCTCTGGGTCACAGTGCCAGTGATGCTGGAGCACTGCCCTGCGACACACCCTCCCATGTTTCCCACTTCCTCCCTAGCCTTGCCCAGCTCCCCTGCAACCCACTCGGCAGTCAGAGTGTATTTCATGCTCAAGCCTGACCCCTACTTAGAACCCTCCCATGGCTTCTAGTGGCCCCTGGAGTAAAGGCCAGATGCCCAGTGCAGCCTTCCGGACCCTGTGTGACCTGACCTCTCCCTGCACCCCCACAACAGCCCACTTCCAGGACCTGGCACGTGCTGTTCCCTCTGCCCAGAAGCTGCTCCCGTCCCTTCTTTACCTATATAATCCCTCTGCCTCAGGGTGGACAGCTCTTCCTCCAGGAAGTCCTCCGCCATACCCCCCAGTCTGGGGGCCGAGCCCTGTCCCTAGAGTACTCAACAGCGCCATCAGAGCCTTTAGCAAGCTGCAGCCAGGGACACACTTCTCTCTCCCACCAGGCAGGGAGCCCTTTAGGGACAGGGCTGGGTCTGACTTGTGTCCTCAGTGCCTGGGACGAGGGTAAGTACTCACTGTAAACACCAGGAAGAACTCTGGTGGGATCCTAGCTCCTAGGTGGCTGAGGCCTGCAGAAGGGTCATTGAGGGAGTGTGCTGGTGTGAGAATATCTAGAGAACCCTGGGCCTGTCAGGCTGCCCTCTGGCAGGAAGCGGCCATTGCTCCGTCACTGGTCACCCCTATGCCCCATCCTGGGCTGTGGGAGTAGATGCCTCCCATGGTTCACCACTGAAGGGCCAGCACCTCAGGATAGCTCTGGCTCGGACTGCCTGGGTTTGCATCAGGTCTCAGGGTCTCACCTCCTTTCCTACGGGAGGCAGCACCCCTGACACCAAGGAGTGCTACCCTGGGAGTTATTAGCAGTCAGGCCTGAGAACAAACCACCCACTTCCCAGCTGGGTGACCTCAGTGAAGCCACGTAACCTCTCTGGGCTCCCGTTTCCTCAGATGGACAAGGAAGACGCCAACAAGGATAAATAGCAACCACCATTTCTTCACTTGCTGGTGATCTAGGTGTAGGTCTTTAGACTGCTCAATTTGCAGGGGAAGAAACCAAGATTAAATGGCCAAAATCGAGGGAACCAAGATCAGAGCCACCAGGCCCTGAAACATACACCTTTTCCTCTGAATCTCCAAGGTCGCCGGGGACTGCGTGGTGTCACCAGGCATGCGCGGCGAATAGCAGCTCCGTCCGGGCTTGTCGGCCTGTCCGCCGCCTCTGCCCCGGCGGCACCCTCATCCTGGAGCACCCCCGCCATAGCCTCTCCTCCCACTGCATCTGGTTTTTCCAAAACTTCTTACATCTCCTTCCCCGCAGCGACCTGTTCTCAATGTCCCCAGTCGCCAAGGGCCACTCCCCTGGCCTTTGTGAGAGCCCCAGGATGTTCTGCCTGCTCCCCTGTGGGACAATGGCGTGAGGGCAGGGAGCAAGTGGATGACAAGCAGTTGCCTGGGAGAGGAGTGGGGAGGGGCTAGAGGCTGGAGTCAGACCTGGTGGTGGAGGTGGTGAAGGACCTGCCGCCGGGAGGGAGGGAGGGAGGAAAAGGGCAAGGCAGGCTCTGGAGGGCCTGGAAGGGGTTGGCTGGCCTTCCTGTGGTTTGTTTTGTCAGGATTCTTATTAATAACACCAATAATAATGGCCACCCCAATAACAATAGCTGTGAAGGAATGTAAAGGAAACATTTCTTTTCCTTAAACTCTTTTTTTTTTTTTTTGTAGTAAGCTTTGCACTAAATGCTTCACATCCTCCTATTATTAATCCTTCCAATGACTTGGAGGGGAGAAAGAGTTGTACCCATTTTACAGGTAAGGAAACTGAGGCTCGGAGAGGGTGAGGGGCTTGCCTGAGATGGCACAGCTCACAGAAGTGGCATTAGGGAGGGCCTGGGGCCTGGCACTCTGGGGTGCTGACTGACAGGGGCTGCTGCAGCAGGCAGGCACCTGAAAATCATGACAGTCCCTGAGCACATACAACCTGCTGCTGGTATCTGTCTTCCCCTGGCTAGACCTCACCCGGCTCAGCACTCCAGGGCCTGTCTGGCTGGATATGGTTTTTGTCCCTTGGAGCATGGGTCCTTCCGGTCACACGGATAAGCTGGGTCTCCTTCTTCCCTCCCTCCCCGCCTTCCTCAAATACTCACTGAGCACCTACCGTGTGCCAGGTGCTTTCTGGGGACATCACAAGCAGGAGCCACAGGGGGATAAGGCATCTCAGAGGCCACCTGGTGGAGTGGTTGAGCTAAGTTGTGTGACCTTGAATAGCTGCCTTCCCCTTTCTGTTCCTCAGTTTCCATATCTCTGAAATGGGGATAATAACAGATCATACCTCATAGATTTGTCAGGGTTTAGTGAGATGACATGAACCCCCACCTCCGTGCCTACGTAGTATACAGGTTCCAGAACTAAAAAAAATAAGACCCTCCAGTCCTCCATGTGGCCACAACTGTGCTCTGGGTGAACCATGCCGGGAGGGGAAGGGGGGCGCTGGATGGAGGATGCCAGGGACCCCCTGAACTTTGCTTGCTCCCTGCCTCTCAGAGGGTACTAATTTTGCCCTCCCATGCCCCATTCAGGGAGAAGGTAAGAATGCTGGCCCAGCTAGAATCTCTGGGACAGGCTGGGCATCCTCCCAACCACCCTCCAGATCCACACTTGCTGCTGTCCTACCCATCTATCCAGAGTCACCCACCCACCAACTTCACGCTCTGCCAGGGAGACCACCACGGTTCACTCATTCATTCATTCAGCCCATTAAGCACTGGGCTAGGCCTGGGGGTACCCTGGGCAGAGGTCCTCCAATCTCATTGTACCAAGGCAACCCCCAGGGTGCCTGCTAGGGATGCAGATCCATAGGCTTCACTCCAGGAATTCAAGTCCATCCACAGACCTAGGAACGTGCTTGCTTAAAAAGCACTGCGGGACGGACCCAAGTCCGGGTGAAGGTGGAGAGTGGGGACGAAGCCATGGGGATTTCTTGAAAGGGGTGATTCATGTCAAGCTTTCAGAGAAGATGGCCTTTTCCACACGCAGACAAGATGACAGAGGCCAGGGGACATATACTGCATAACCGCTACAGCCTGGGCAAGACTCAGACATGGACAAGTGTCAGATGCATAAGGAAGAGTCGATGAGCTCACGGCTGAGCACAGAGGACGAGAAAGGGTGGGGCCAACTGCAGAAGCCCTGGAAGGCCAAGCTGGTGGCCAGGAGGAAGAAGCCACTTGAGAGCAAGCCTCAGGCCGACGGAGCAGGGGGGCTCTACACCTGCCGGTCTAGCTCAGCCCACTTCGGCCCACTCTGGCTTCCATTTCAAGAGGCCAGAGCCTGAGACTCAGAGAACTAGGACCAGCTACACAGTTGGCAGGGTCTGGCGCAAGATGAAAACCCAGGGTACTTGTTCAGAAAGTATTAAAAATTTCAGCAGGGCAACAGCAGAGCATTAAGCCAAGAAGATCCTTCTGAGTGTAGGGCCTGTGTGACTGCACAGGTCACATGGCCATGAAGCTGGACTCGTTAAGGGCCCAGCCAAGTAGGTCACTCTTGTTGGGACCAGACCAGAGTGCTCAGGACCCAGGGGTTCCATGACCCCCACTGTAAGCCCCAGGCCTCTTTGACTGTCCCTCTGCCTTATCCCCTCCCCTCATTCCTCATTACCGCCTCCCAAATTTGGCTCAAGTCTGTCCCTTCTTCAGGTCCCTCCACAGCTCTCACCTCCAAAGAGACAGTCTCCAGTCCCTCAACCCCGGGCACATGCTGCCAGTGTCATCTCCATAAAGTGCCTCTCCAGTCCCGTCACTCCCCTGTCCAATAACCTTCGATGGCTCCCTCCTGCCCACAGGATAAAATCCAAACCCTGTTGCGTAGCTACCGTGCCCCGCCCTCCCACAGCCCGGGGTCCCAGCAGCCCCCGGGCAGCCTCTCCAGCCAGACTCTCTGTCCAGCCCACTTGTCTTGGGCCACCAAGTTAACCCCTAGTATTCTGGATCCCTGTGCCCCCACCTGGCCTGGCCTCCCCAAACCCCCCTCAGTGCCAGCCTTTCACATCACTGGCAGTATCTAGGGTCACCCAGCACACAGACTCTTGCTGTCACATGTTCCACCCCAGACCTCTACCCACGGCCCTTCCCACAAACAAAAATAGCTCACGTTTGCTGATAGGGTTCTCTGCATTCATCATGTCATCTAATACAACGATCCCAGAAGCGAGGTCCTTTGATTACCCTCCACCCCCATTTTGCCAACAAGGGAAGAGAAGTGCAGGGAGGCTAAGGAACTTGCTAGGAAAAGGCTGAGCCTGAGGACCAGCCCAAGCAGTCTAGCCCTCAAGTTGCCCCCTTATACTTTCTTTTAATACTAACTGAGCACCTACTGTGCATCACGCCCTGTTCCATCGGAGGCACAGTGCACACGGAATTCTAGCGAGGAAACCACCCAACACGTGTAACCAAAGTCAGGTGCCTGCTTGGGCCCATCCCAAAGGCCTGTGGGAGCACCAGTAACAGTATCAACAAGAACCACACACCTAATATGAAGACACTCCATCTGCTTTCTCCCTTGAGGCTCATCATTGCCCTAAGGCAGGTGTTTGGGCCTCAGTCATCTTTGAGGGAACTGAGGCACAGAGAGGTAAAGTGTCTAATTTAAGGTCACACAGCCAGTAAGGGGCAGAGCCTAGATGAAATTCCAGCCCTGGCTGGTAGCGCAGTGGATAAGGCGCTGGCCTGCAAACCCGAAGGTCGATGGCTCAATTCCCAGCCAGGGCACATAACCAGGTTGCAAACCAGGTCTCCAGCCAGGTCCGTAGCTGGAGGCAGGTGAAAGGCAGCCCTACATTGATGTCTCTCTCCCTCTCTGCCTCTCTCCCTTCCCCTCTCTCTAAAAAATAATAAGTAAAATCTTAAAAAAGAAAGAAAAAAGAAAAAGAAATTCCAAACGCTGAGGCTCCAAAGCCCTGGCATCTTGCCTCTGTCTACGAGGCAGAGGATCTAGCTAAGTTCTCGGCCTCTCCAGGAATCAGCTCTGGGGTCACAGAATCAGAAAAGAGGCCAACGTGCCCAGCTTCAGAAAGCAGCCGTGTTGGTTGACATGATTTTCACTCAACTCCGCCCCGACCCTCATCGCACGGCTGCGCCTGGGAGCTCTCTGAGGGCAGCCTAGCCAGGTGCCTGGCGATCAGCTGCCGGACACACCGACCTCTTACCTAACACCCCTCCTGACCTCCTGCCAGGAGCCCCCACGAACACAGCACATGGTTGACTCCACGATACTCCCTGTGCCCCAGGGCAAGATGTTTCCTTTTACCAGTTAATATTTTTATTACTATTATTACTGTTACTTTAATTTAAGTCTTTGACATTCAGGGAGATGTTTCTCCGCAGCCACACGGGCCTGTCTGTGGGAGGGTGGCACTTTGGTGACCCGCCTGAACTCTGGCCATGTGGATGGCTGGGCCGGTGGGCGGCCAGCTCCAGCCTCCCCCAGGGGTCTGCCGCTGCTCACTCCTCAGGCTGACATCCCACAGGGGGCCGCCGCCCTGCCTCCCCCTCTGGCTCCAGGCCTGCCGACTGGAACCAGATCTGGAGGGGTGGGCGGAGGGGGCACATGGGAGGGGGCTGAGCCCTCTCCACAGGCTCCCTTGCAGTTCAAAGCGACACACTGAGGCGGCTAGACCCTTCAAAGGGCAGACGGCTCAAGCTACTGGACCCTCAGCCTGAGCCCAGAAGGCAAGAGAGGGGTAAAGGTGGCCAAGAGGGCTGGCCAGGCTCCCACCCCTGGGGTGGGCCTGCTCCCGTCTCCTGAGTAGGAAGCCACATCCCGCAGGCCAACTATACCTTGCAGTGCAATCCTGGGAAAATTAGCTCCCTTCTCTGAACCTCGCTGCTGTCAGGCTGTATTTGCAAAGCATTCAGCAGGCACACAGGGACAGTCATGCCTGAGGGCCACAATGCTGATGCTGAAGATGAGGGCTCAGGGCCTCTCTTAGAGAAACAGCCCATCAGCTCCTCACTGGCTGTGTGGCCCTGGTTCTCCTTATGTCAAGTGAGGCCAGGATGGGATGATGCCATGCCCCCTTGGCATTTAGGCGGGTCACACGCTCCTCCCCTCAGTCCCCCATCTAATGCCGGGACATTTGTTCAGTCCAGGTGAGAGCCCCCCAAGAAGGCTCAGTCTGAGTGCTCCCCTAACCCCAGGCCCCTCAAGGCTGAGGAGGGTCCAGAGGACAAGTCTTGGCACCTGCAGATGCCGGCTCCATGCTGGTGCAGCTCCCAACTGGCTGTGTGACCCTTGGCGTATGCCTTCACCTCTCTGAGCCCCAGCTCTGACACCTGGAAACCAGGGTAAAGAACAGAGATTTCAGGACTTCTCATCAGGCCCTGGCGTGCTGAGGGCTTAGCCCCACGAATAGACGTAACATGCACCCAGCAAACTGTAGCTCTTATCACTGCCACCGAAGCTGTGTCACCTTGGGGAAGTAACTGCACCTCTCAGATCCAGCTTCAGTGTTGCAAAACAGAAAATAATCATGTCTGCCCCCGGCCAGTAAGAAGATTCGATGAGCGAAATCCCCACTCAACCTGAATGTTGGCCACTAACGACGAGGCATTCATTCAACAAATAACGCTGAGCTCTGGTGCCCAACCATCGCGGGGGCACTGAACCCGCAAGGGACCGGAATCTGCCCCCACAAAGCATCCCTGAATGCCTGCTTCAGACAGAACGCCTGCCCTCCCATTCCAGGTCCGCGTAGTAGCTGTGAGACCTCGAGCAAGTTCCTCCACATCTCTGTGCTCGGGTGTCCTCCCCGAACTTGAAAATAGTAATGGCACGTAGGTCATGGCGCAGGGGAAGAATGGACATGCTTGGGGCAGCAGTGCCTGCTGATCATGGGCACTCACTAAGCATTAGTTGCCACTATGGTGGCTGCTGCTGCTTCCTTGGGGCCGGGCCTGCCTGTCAGCAAGCCCGATGCAGCCAGGCCTCCTTCTGCAAGCTCGCAGCCTCGGGAAGTGTCACCTCCAGAGAGGCACCCCAAGTACCCTGCTAAACAGAGGCTGCCGCAGGCTTCCACCCTGCTCTGTTTCCCCAGCAGCTGGAACACCGAGAAAAAAAGCTCCCAGCCCTGCTGGGCTTGTCAAAGCAGGGCCAGCTTTACTAGAACCAGGTTTGGATGGTAATTTTGCGGTAGTGAGAATTATTTTCTTTACATACTCCAGAAAGGGGAACCCCTCCCTGCCTTTTTTTTTTTAAACCTAAATGAAGACACCATCAAGGGTAAATATGCTGCTGGGGGTTTTTAATACAAACATGATGGAGGAAAACATTCAAAGCTCAATAATCAGAAGCAATTTGCGTGGAGCCCAGAGATGTGTTGTTCCCACCCCTGACCCGCCTGGCCGAGCTCTGTGCGGGACTGGCTTTGGGGCTGGGACTTTAGACCTGCGGCAGAAATAATGAACAGCAGTGCGCTCAGAGATAGCCTGAAAAATATCCTGGGAAAGAAAAACATATGCCAAAGAGTGTGTTGTAAAAGTCATATTTCATGCCTGACTTTAGAGAATGTTAATAAGGATTAGAACCATACTCCAACAGAACAACTATCAGTCAAGGCAAAGGTAATTAATTCTGCCTCAGATCTCTGCTCGGGAAAATGAAAGCGGTTAAGTGTTGTTTCACAGCCCGGGGATTCCAACGCCTGAGAGAGCAGCCCGAGAGCCTCCAAAGCCTGGTCCTGGTCCCAGCCGAAAGGAACCTGACGGCTGCGGGGCTGCCGGCCCCCGTGGATCTGTCGCCCTGCCGATTTGGGGGATCTTTTCTGAATCGTAACAACATCAAACTCTTTTTTTAAATTTCAGGATTGGCTAATAAATATGATTAAGATAACACGTCCCAAACCACATGTCCTCTGCTTGGCCTCCAACATGTGGAGGACAGATGTGTCTTCCGTGTACAGATGACCCAGCCGGCTGCTCCCCCGAGGTAGGGACCCTGGGAGAGGGAGCCCCGAGAGGTCCCTGCAGCCCACTGCTCCCCACCCCTGTTGCTGTAGAGGAAGGGCTGAGCCCAGGGTGTCTGGAAGTCAGACGTTGGATGGATGGAGGGATGCTAGGATGTGGCACTGTGCTCACCTGGCTCGTCCTTCAATGTCCCAATTTAGAAGATGAAGTTCCTGACCCACGTGACCTACGCTATCCAAAAAGCTCTCAAAAATCGTTTCATCCTGGAGACTTTCAGCAACTGAAGGACGGTCTCCTCTTGGTGACCTCAGTCCAGGGAGGACAGAGCAGGCCACTGCTAAAGCCTGAGTCTAGAAGAGGGTTGGTTCTAGAAGGAGTGGCCACCTAGAAAACCCCTCACTGGCGCACTGGTGTCCCGGCCTCCACTCTGCTTCGGCAGAGTGAGCTTTGGGCAAGTCTTGGCCACACCTGGGCTTTAGTTTTCCCATTTCTACCAGGGTCTGAAGAGCCTGGGACGTTCTGAAGCTGCAGTTGGTGTGCTGGTGGGTGTGGCCCATGTGGCCTCCTTGCTGTGGTCCCTGAACTGTCAGATACCGAGAAGCCCAGGCCTGGCGATCAGGGCAGGGAGGCCTGGGCCTGTGATCTCAGCAGCCAGCAGGCCTCCAGCCCTTGGAGGAGGGGGCAGCAGACTCAGAGGCCAAGGCTGGTGTGGGCCCCACCCCCAAAGAAAGGCTCTGAGCCAAAGTATGAGTGGGCCTCCTTAGCCTTCCCTTGGGGCAAGGAGTGGGAAAGGAGAAGAGTCCCTCAGAGCCAGCCCAGGCCAGGCAGCAGGGCTCAAGTGGGCAGGGAGGGGAAGGTGCTCTGCCCCAGTGGTAGGATGGATGGATGGATGGATGGATGGACGGATGGACGAATGAATGAATGAATGAATGTCTGAGGGAGGTGAGGGCTTCACATCACAGCAGATAGGCTGAAGGCAGGGCACCTGGCTGAAAAGGGAAAGGCTATTAAGGGTCACTGGGGGAGGGGCTCTATGCCCAGTTATGAGCGTCAGCTGCCTCCTAGACAGGGGTGGGGTATACAACTGGCCCCTTGGCAGAGGTTGGAGGGTCTCCATTCCCACCAGTTGGTGCATTGCGGCTACCCTGGGCAGACAAGAAGGGTCAGGCTCCTCCCGGGCTGGACGGGGTCAGACCTCAGCGGAGGCACTGGCCTCCTTTCAGCTGGGGCCGACTGGCCAAGGACTGCTGTGCTCCTGGCCCCCTATTACTGCCCAGGCTCAGGCCTTGGCCTCCCCCGAAGACCCCAGGTCTCTTCCCTGCCCAGGAGCCCGGGCTGGCGGGCAGACGCTGGGAGCCCAGGGTTGGCCCGGCAGGGCTGATATGAACCATCTGCGTTGTCTTAGGACGCCCCTCTGCCCACTGTCCCTCTGAACTCGGCCGGTTCCCGCGGGCCGTTTGATGCCTCGCAGGGTCACAGACCCCCGCACACAAATCACCGCCGCGGGGCTGGGGGTGGGGCGGAGGCGCTGAAACCTAATCCGCAAAGTTTGCTCTGCCGCAGGCTCGCTCCTTCCCTCGCTCACTCGACCACCGCCCCCCCCTTTCCAAACAAGGCTTATTTTTCTTGCCAAAAAAACAAAGTTGGTATCAAGTGTTTCGAGGGAGAAAGTCTCTCCCCCGCCCCCGGCCTGGGAGGCTGGGCTGGGGCTGTTGGCTGAGCCCGGATTGCAGAGGGGCGCTGGGAGAGGAGAGGAGGGGCGGGCGGTGAGCTCCGGTTCCCGGTCCAGGGGCCGGTCCCCTTCTCAGCCCTTCTCCCTGCCCAGCGCCTAATAGCGACAAGCCCTGGCCAGCCCGGGGTCTCTCACCCTAACCCTGTCCCCCTGGTCGCCCCCTCCCAGAGAGGACTCCCTCCATCGGGGCTCTCTATCCCAGTTCGGCCAGAGATGGAAGCATCACTTCCTGCCCCTTCTCCCTCCCCATAAAACAGCCCTTGCCTGTCGCTTTTACGAGGTGACACCCTGCTCTCAGCCCGATCCTCCCCGTGCTGGAGCTCCTCCCCGTGCTGGAGCTCGGGCTAGAGAGGGAGGAGACTCCGTGCAGCCAGGCGTCTCCAGAGCACTCCCAGGGCACGATGGGGTCCCCGGGTGGCTGCCCCCAGCACAGCCTAAAGCCTAAGAGCTTTAAAAGGATGCCAAGGAGCCTGGTATGTCAGAGGCAAATTCCTCAGAAGTACCCCCTCCAGCTCCGATAACTAGGGCCTTCCGTCTGAGACCCTAGAAGCCGGCCCACAGGTGGCCAAGCCTGGTCCTCTGGAGGGGCGCAAAGCAGGGCCATGGGGATACACGGGTGTCAATTTGTTGGGTGCTGGGTGCTTCTGTGTTTTCAGCCGGTGCAGCGACAGGGACCTGCACAGGGCAGCTCCTCCAGAGCCCACCGCTTTCCGCTGTGCCTGGCGGCAAACGCAGGCAAGTCTGCGCCTGCGGCGACCTCCTGGCTGGCTGGAGTTGTACAGGCAGCCTGGTTCGGGCAAGGCCGCCACGTCGAGGGGCCAGCGGGCGCACACGGCGGGTCTGCGCGGCCTGGGCGCAGCAGGAAAGACCTGCCAACTGTAGGACAGGGGTAGCCAAAGAGGTGGTGGTGGTGGCGAGAATGAAGGCACCACTGCCCAGCGGAGAGGCAGGTTTCCTGGGGTGAGGGTGGGGGGGGGGGTTGAACAAAGGAATTCTCCCTCAGAAGAAAGGGGGCTGAGCAAGTGGCTGGAATGGTCAACCCCCGAGAGACCCACAGGGATACTAGCATAGGAACATTATTCTCAGTGACCCAACGAAATCCACCCCACGGAAGACCCCCGCCTGACACCTCCTTGTGGCCTCTTGATTTTTGTTAGTCCCGCTTTATTGGGGGTGGTGGGTGTGTACCCCCCCTCCCCCCTCGGCGAGCTACCTTTCCTGGGAAGAGGGGACAGCGAGGCCCTGCTCTCCATCAGTGGAAACAAATTCTCCCAACCAGTATCCCCTATTCGTGGGGCCACTGCCCCCATCTTCCAGAGGCTGACCACTGAGGCTTCTGTAAAGCAACCCCTCACCCCACCCTCTGCTGCAACGCTTGATGGGTTCAGGAAAGACCCAGGCGCTCAGAAAGGACAGGGTTTGGGGGTGGGGGGTGTGACAGGGTCGGAGTGCCCCTCCTCCTGCCCTCGGAAGGGGTGGAGGGGACACGGTTGTAAGGTGCTCGCCTTCCTTTCTTTGCTTGACATGAATAAGGGGATTAGGACAGCAAGTTTCCGTCGTTCGCTCGGAGGGACAAAGGGTCCCGTGGTTTGAGCGGCGCAGCCTCTATTAAATGACAGAGCCCTGTCACTCAGCACCATCCTAGGTACTTGTGTTCGTGACATAATCTTATTAGAAGAGAAAACCGCCGAAATCCTTTCCCTAATGAAAAGTTACCTTTCATGGCTGGACTCGCCCCCCCCCACCCGGTCCCCCGACCCTGCCCGCCGCCCCGGTTGCTGCTGGATATGACTCGCCTTGAATTGGCATTTAAAGCACCGCGTCCGGGGAGAAAAACGGGGTTTAGGGTTTTTGTAATCCCCCTAAACTGTCTTTGTTCGAAATCTCCACAGATACAAGTCTGTTAAGAGTAAATATTTGTGGATTGTTACAACCCCAGTTCCCCCCCTACACACCGCATCTGAAAAAATTCCACCCTCGCGCCGCGCGGAGGCTGGAGGTGGGGGCGAGGGCCGCCCGCCTTCGCGCTGAGAGCCCGGCTTTCCGGCCGCCTCCGGGAGCTCAGGGACTCTGCACATTTCTCAGGCGGGAAAAAGGTCTTAGACTCTTTTTTTTTTTTTTTCCCCCAATTTTCTGTTCCCTCGATAAACAAACCTCCTGCATTCGCTGCTTTGGGGCCTGCCCCAGGGGGTCGGCGAGAGGGTTTGGGGAGGAGCGACGCCTTTGCTTTATTCCGAACTATTCCGAGCGAAAACACGCACCGTCTGCGACAGTCCCGCTCCCTTCCAGCCTGTGTACGTGGCTCCCAGGGGACTCGAAATCCCTGGAGCCCCTGGCAGGGTTCCCCAAGCCTAGCTCTGGAGAGTACCCTGAGCGGCCCGGAGCCCCTGCAACCCGAAGGAGCGTGAAGGCTGTCGCGGGGCCCCGGACCCCCAGCCCCAGCCCAGCCCGTCCGGGGATCGAGTTCCTTCATAAATCAGCGGCTGGGTGAAAGGGCTGCGCTTTAGAAAGGGCAGGACCGTGTGCGCGTATTAGAGCGCACGGTTCCCAAATCCGGGCTAAACCCCTGGTGACACCAAAATTCATCAACCGCTGCCTGAGCCCGTGGCTCGGCCCGAGGAGCCCGGGAGCCAAGGAGCCGGTGCTGCCCCAGTTGGGGAAAAGGAGACCAAGGAGCAGGACCCTTCCAAGAGGTGGGCCTGGAAGAAGGCTCGGGCGGAGACGGCAGCCTCTGCCCCTGTGCCCGGGCTTCGAAGGAAGCTCTCCCACCGGGAGAAAGGCAGTTATTCTAACCTTTTTCCTTCTCTCGCAAAGGCTAGCCCTGCAGGGCACTCTGGCCCAAGAGGGCGATGACCGTTTCCATCCCAACCCTAGGACGGTTATCGCCCTACACCTTCCAGAGTGGCCGCTCCGGGGAGAATTCCAGCTCTCCGGGGCGGGAATCTGGTCCTTCGGGTAAGTCAGGACAGGGGGATTTAGGGATGCCATCAGTTTTGGGAGTGAGCCCCGCCTGGGGTGGGGTGGAGAGTCTGCTACAGAGTAACTTTGGACCTGGGGGGAATTTACTTAACTCCTTCTGCCTCAGTTTCCTCACTTCCACATGGGGCTAGAGCGATAAAGGTCACTACACTGCAGGCACTCGGAAAGGACCATTCTGTTTCCTTCCAGGTGCCCTTCCAGGGTCAGTAAGGCTCTGGCCTATTGGAGAAGAGCTGCGGGAGCCTCAGCAGTACCAGGGGTCCATCCAAAGGCTGCTGACTGCCCATCTCCAAGGACCAGCTTCTGACAGCCCGTTCCCTTCTCAAGGGAGCATTTCCAAACACAGGCCCCAGGCCCGGTTGAGGACCCGGCGGTGGGCAAGGGCCATTGGGGAGGCCAGTCTGGAGGCTGCATTCTGCGGGCCTCCCACGTGAAAGCAGACAATGCATTCCTGCCAGGCAGGGTGTCTCCAGCTCACTTCCCGGGCGGGCGGGCAGGCAGGCAGGCAGGCAGGAAACACGTATTGACTGCATGCCCAAAGCAGGTTGGCACCTTTGCGTTCCTTTCACTTTATCCTCAGAGCATTAGCATCCCTATTTCACAGAGGAGAAGACTGAGGCTTACGAAGAGCCATCAGCCCTTCTCTAAAGGCCCTCAGCCCGTGTCACTGGGAGGCCGTGCCATTCTTCTTCCAGATCCGTCATTGCAATCTTGCTCTCTCCTTGGGGGAAAATGTGCCTCACGGAGGGGAACCTCCGTGTGGAGGAGGTGGCCCCGGAGCACCTTGGTCCTCTCCATCTCCTCAGGCTCCCGCGCTCCAGGCCTGACAGCCCAGTAACTATGGCAATCCGGGAGTCACATGGCAACAGTCCCCGAGTCCCCGTGGAAAGCAGGGGGCAGGAGAAGGGGAACAGCAGTCACGCCCAGCTCCAGCTTGTCCCGGCCCTGCACCGCTCCTCCTCTCCCATCACCGCTGCTGCCTTGCTCAGGGGAGGCGCCCGGGGGGCTGGGGGCGGGAGGTGGGGGGACAAGGCTGGCGGCTCTGTGTTCTTGCTCTTTCACTCACTCAGCTTTCCGCATCTAGCCAGCAGCTCCGTAGGCTCTTCGCTCCCGCCGGCCCTGGTGGGCACCTCTGTTGCTCTGGGCAGCTCTCAGAATCCTCCTTGGCTGGCAACCACCCTGCAGTTCCCAGGGAAACCTCTTGCAGCACCGGCAGGCCAGGAAGCACACATCTTTGTTTCTTCTGGAACCAGACTCCAGGAACCGGGTTTTTCCTTCAGCGATACTTCCCCCTCGTTCACCAAGGGCAGGGCCAGCCAGGTGCTCTGCCATCAGCCAGCACTCTGGGTCCAGGCTTATCTGAGCCAGGCTCCCAGTGGAGACAAAGTCTTTCCCCACCCCCAATGCACTCACACATCCTCTGAACCCCTACACTCCCCCCAACCCCCCTCAGGGCCCCGGGGTCTACCAGGCAGGTCCAGCGGCTGCCAGTCAAGAAGCTGAACAGAAATGGATGAATAGTGCCCCGGGAATAACAAAGGAAAGGCCCACGCAGACATTTATTTGTACTGATCAGGAGAAGCAAAGGTACAGGGCAGCGAGGAAGTGCTGTCAGCCAGGCCTGAAACCCAAGGAAGTTGCCATTCTGAGCACAGTGGCCCCTTATGCCTCACCGTTCCACCACGCAGCAGTAGTTAAAGCAAACATAGGCCCTTCACTGCCCCGTCAGTTACACCTTCCCCCCAAAATTACACAAACTTTGAAAGATTTTTCGGACAGAAGATGGATGCTTCAGGAGACTTGAGGTCAAGGCTAGGCTGTTTAAAGTATATTATTAACAAATAAACATTTACTGCAAAAAGGAAAAAAAAAAAAGAAAAAAGAAAAGGAGAAAACCCTATAGGCCACCGGGGAACCAAATCATGTTGCTTTTGGCTTCAAATGACAGGAGACATTTATGACATGAATGGAGAACACCAGCCGGTTGATGAAATGGCAAGCGTCTGCCACTTTGCTTCCTCTGCTTTGTGAATCAACTTTTTCAAATATGGTTTTCAGCCTGGCCCTCCCCTCGCCACCACCGCCTCCCCACTTGTGCCTGCAGTGGCAATAAATATATATAATTTTGGTTTTGCTCATTGCGGCCATCAGCAGAGAATCTAGGGGTTGGAGAGGGCTGGGCCAGCCAGCAAGCCAAGGGCCTCGGGTCCTCCTGCACCCCCGACTGACTGACAGCTTGCCCGGGCTCCTTGGGTGAGCGGACCATCCCTCCCTTCCTCCCTCCCCTGAAGCTGAGGCCTGACTGTGGTGTCCAACAAATTGGAAGTTATAACTCATGTCGAGAGTATCCTCCATTCCTCAGCCTAACTAAAGCCAAAGTAGGACTGTCCCCCCACCTTTTTTTTAAAAAAATCCTCACAGCTGCAGGACAGAGGAGGTTCTCTCGGGAGGTCCTGCCAGCCCATCATGGACCAAAACACCTCCCTGGGCTTGGAGGATCCTTTGGTCTGTCTGGGCTGGGTTTCTCACCTTTCCAACCTCATTCTCTTTCTAAGAAACACATAGATCCCTGGATCTCTTCCCCCTATGCCCCTTCTTCTGAATCCCCTCCTTCAGCCTCAGAGAAGTTGGTTGAGCTTTATTTTTTGGTTCACTCGAATCCCGAAAACAGTGAGCCTGAACAGTTTTCCAAATGTGAAACGATAATATTGAGTATGCTTTTCCAAACTAGGCCCTGGAGATGCCAATTGTTCCCTAGTGCAAAGGTGTTTGCTCTGGTCCAACACCCACCCACCGGACTCCCAAAAAGAAATAGGCCAGCAGAACAGCCAGCTCCACCCCACCGTCCACCCTTTCTGATCATGCACAGTTGGCATCGGTTCTCACAATCAGAAGTCTTTCTGACTCTCTGGACCCCACCGAATACAGAGCATTTCCTGAAGCCCCACCAGGTGCCCTTGTATTCCTCACAACTCCCTAGGACATGACATCATCACCCCCAGCTTGCTGACGGAGCACCCTGGGCCCAGAGATGGGCTAACATCACACAGCTGTTCAGTGCTGGGGCTGGGATGTGAACCCAGGTCCGTCTTGGAGTCTAAAGCTCTTTTCATCTCTGGGGGAGGCAAGATCCTCCAAGTGTCCCAAGCAAAGGGAATATTTTCCCAGCAGTGCCCCCCATTCTCCCTGCATAGAAGGACTTCATGGCAGGCCTCGAATTCCAGCTGCACTTCCATCTGCCGTGGAACCCCTGCGCAGCTGGGTGTGTCCTTGAAGACAAGCCACCCCTTGCCATGCTGAAGGTAATAAGAGAAACAACAATACTTTCCAGGCAACAAGATGCCAGACCCTCTGGGGCACATGATTTCGAACCCTTACAAGAATACTTTCCCTCAGGTGGGCATGTCTCCATTTTGCATAAGAGGCTCAGGTAGGTACCAGGGCTCCAGGAAGCAGGGAGAGAGGAAGCTGAGGGTCACTGATCACATACCCCAGAGGTGATCCTCACAACCTGCTTCCCCCACTCAAGAAAAAAGCCAGCAAAGAAATTAGGCTACTTCAGGGTGAGCCAGGAGTCAGATGTGAATAATGTCTCCGTTCAGTAGATGGCTGCAGCTTCAGGAAGGCCTTTGCTTACCCTTCTGCCTGCAGCCAAGGTGCTGAGGTTAAATGGAAAGGTGTCCTCCCAGGGGCCCGAGGGTCCCCAGGCTTGGGCTGGCAGAGGCAGCTCTTCAGCTCAGATCCCCAAGGACAGCACTAGGGAGGCCTTTTTATACGACAAAGCACTGGCCCTTCCTTCCAAAGAGATCCATTTCCAGGACTGGCCCTTACCCTGGCTGGGGGCAGGGGTGTCTGCAGCCCTGAATGAGTCCGCAGAGGACCACGTCAGCCAGGGTACCCACCGGCGGAGGGGGTCCTGCGGTAACTAGTGCCCTGCAGGAAGGCCTGGGGGAGGCCTCCCTAGCCGGGAGCTGCAGCAGCCAGAAGACTGGGGCCCGACTTTGCTCCTTCCCTGCACCACACCCGGGCTCTGTCGCTGCTGGTGCTCGGAGGGGAGGTGAGCCTCCCAGGAAGGCCTTTGCTGGGGTAAACACTTCCAAGGAAAGGAATGTGCTGGGAAGAGTGGGGTTGGGCCACTGGAGCTCCGCGCAGCCAGCTGGGGTAAATTAAAAAAAAAAAAAAAAAAAATCACCCCGGGACTCTGACGGCTTTTTGTGAAACTCAATCAAAGCCTCGCCGCGCCCCTTCTGCCGAGGTGGGCGCATCCTACCTGGGCAGGCGAGGCCAGAGGGACCCTGGCAGGCTCAGAGGGGCCCCGTAACTGCGGCGCAGAAGCGAGGGTGCCCCGGCAGGCCCTGTGGCGGAGGGGATGCCGCCAGCCCCGGGCGCCGAGGTGGGTGCACGGCGGGCGGGAGCCTCGAGTCCTTCCTCGCACGCAGACCCCCGCTCGCGTACCCGCCAGCCTCGGGTCACCAGACCTCGGAGCTGTCTTACAAGCGATTCGACTCCATTTTGTGACAGATTTTTGGATTCTCCTGCCAACCCTCCCCCCTTCTCCTCCAGGAATTCGCCACCTCCTCAGGATACAGACCCTTTCCAGACGAGCGACAGACGGCAAGAAAAGAGTTACATAATCCTGTTTGGCCAAATTGCCAAGAAAAAAAAAAAAAATAACAAGAGACGGTACGTTGTCATTTTTTTCAAGTGTTCTCCGGTGGAGGAAGGAGAGGGGTGTTCGTGATTTCGGTTTTGGAGGCCGTGTCTCCTCCCGGTTTCTAGCCCGGTGTTCTGCCTGAAGAGCTCAGGCTGCCGAGGGGCCAGTGCCTCCCTTGGGCACAGGAGGACAATCCAACGCATTTGGTTTTTTCCTTAGAAGGAGGCCCCCAAAAACACGTAGGAGAAAAAAGAGACTTTCGAGTTATGTGTGAAAATGCTAGGTGCCAGCCGTGTCCCCTGCCCCTGCGGGTACAGGGCGTGCCAGTGGATTTTTATCAAATGCTACTAAATTCGTCCGAACGTCAAATTAATTACCCCCATGGTGCGTAAAATAATGCTGCGCTGTTGGGTGTACAGGAGCTTTGAAAACAAATCGAGTGGAGAAAGAGAGCTGCATAAAAGTAGCCACCTCTTTCTAAGAACCAATCCCCGCTGCTCTTCTTGGGGAGGACACATTTTCCCAAAAGTTACGGCTGGGGGGTGGTTTGCCAATTTCCCGATACCGCGGAGGCGCAGGCAAGACAAAATCGAGAAGGCACGTTTCTGTGCCCACTTGCCTGGATTCTCGTCTGAAAGCATTTATGCACAGATGCACTAAATATGCCTCCGCAATCCTCAAAGAAAAAAAATAAATCGTGAAATATATTTTTATTGTGCAAAGAACATCGCTTCCCAGCAAGCCCTAGTGAGCCTGGCTGCACTCACCGACTCGCCCTGGGAAACCTGGGACAAACCTGGATTCAGCGAGACCTGTCCTGGGAATCTGTCCCCAGGATTGTCTTGATAACAACCTCGCCTCAGCCCCCAACCAGCCTGCCTAGTGCAGGTACCTAACTGGCGTTACTGGAAGAAAGGGGATGAGTGAGGAGGGGGGCACCACGAGGGCCCTGAGTGATGCCCACCCGGGTCTGCAGCCCGGCAGGACCCAGACTTGGGACCCAAGATTCGTCCTATTCCCAAACGCACTCACAAAGGCAACCCTAACTGCACGGAAGAGGAAAGCTCTCGGGTGCCGTTTTTCTTTTTAAAACAAATACACTTTTGACAAAAGCAATTGCAAATGTTTCATTGTTTTGTAAAAGGAGGGGGTTGGTCACTCAGCTCTAAAAGGTAACATCCAGTTCAGATTTGGTGATTTCCCAGTTCTGTGATCAGAAGAACCAGGGGTATATTATCCTTTCCTTGTTTTAAAAAGCTCTATACATGACTGGGGGCATAGAACAAGCAGATTTGTACAAGAGGTTGAAAAGAGCATTTCCAACATGTACAAAATTTTCAGAAACCTGCACCAATGACCCAGAGGCCGTTTCCAGTTTCCTGAGCTGCCTGCCCCCACGTGTGGAGTCGGTGGCTGAGCTGAGCGGGAAGTGGCACTGCCAGGGCCTCGCTCAGGTTGGGCAGGCAGAGCAGTGAGGGCTGCAGGGCTGCAGGACCTGGGTGGGCCGGGGGTTGGTGAGCTCTGCTGAGGGGTCGCTCCCCAGGCCGGCCCAAAGCTGCCCACCACATTCACCCCAAACCACCTTTCCCACTTCACGTGTGCTTCCCTATGCCTGCCTGCAGCAGAGCTGACAATGGGGGTGCTCCAGGCAGAGGGGGAGGCCTCAACTAGGCTCCAGGACCAGTGAAAGAGTTGACTCCAGGACCCTGACCCCCACTCCTGCCCGCGGAGCCCCCAGGCGGCAAGAAAAGCAAGGCACAGAAAACAGCTCCTGCTAGGCCCCCAGACCAGGGGAGCATAGCCAGATTAGGCCCTCGTGTGGGGCTCAGCTAGAGCCTTTCGGAGTAGAACTTGATGCCCTCCTGAGGGCTCAGGCCTCAGCCAAGCAGTGGAAGGGCATGACCGCTGCCACAGCTCCCATCAGGCCCTGGATTTAGAGAACCCCTGGGCAGAACAGGTAGGCTGCAAGGACCACCAGGTGCTGGCAGCCCAGCCATCTCCCACAGGCCTGGGCACACACAGTCCCCTCTGAGCCTCAAACTGCCTGAACAGCCTAGCCACCCTCCAGCCCCATCTGAATTTTCCAGGCCTCACTAGAAAGTTGTCACAGGCACCCACTTGCCTCCACAATGCTGCCCCAAGGACTCCCCACACTCCTCTTCTGGCTGTTGCACCTCTCTGCTTCTTTCTCAACCATGCTGCCAGGCATAAAACCCAGATGTGGTATTTACTGAAAAGCCGTATCTACTAATTTCTGTCCCAAGCCCCTTACTAGACGAAACCACAGTCTCAGCTGAAAACAAGTCAGCAGGTAGCTAGAACGCAACCCACTGCCTCTGGCCTCAACCCTGAGGCTTGGACTGCACCAGGGCAGAGCAGGCCACCCCTACCCAACATTTACACACTGCGAAACAGCCAGCCTGCTGGGGAGGGCTGATCCGGTCAGTTCCCCGCCCCCACGGGAGCCCCAGATTGTGGTTTGCCACCTCTTGTGGTCCTCTTCATAGACAGCTCCTCCAGCCAAAGAAAATTGTAAGTGCCAAATTCCCGCATGGAACGGTTTTGGGAGGGTAGACACCCTTTTCTCTCCATCAGGGACTAAAATTGCAGCAGGATGCCTGGCAGGAAAAGGGTATGGGGTATGGGGGGCAGCTTAGGCAGTTCAGCACCCTTGCACTCCACCCCCTTGCTCCAGGAATCCCAAGCCCCCACAAACCCAGCCTTCCGGCTGCAGAAGCAACAGCACCAGGGCCTAACTCCCTAAACCATTGCCTTCGTATCAAAATCAATTCTTGGTCCCCAGTTCAGGCCTCCCAGGACAGAGGCATCCATCTCCCAGGCAGCCCAGGGCCTTGTCCTGCACCCCAACTCAGCGGCCCAGCGAAGGTTTTCCAGACAAAGGACAGTAACTAGGCGCTGCCGGAGGCTCGCGGCCCCCGCGCCAGTGTCGTCCGGGCTGGGATGGTTCACTCCTGCCCGAGAGGCGCAGCCCGCGGAGCCCTCGGAGCTGACCGGCCCAGCAGCGCACACAGCCGGCTGCAGGGTGGACGTGGGCCCGGCCCGGAGGGGGGCGACCAGGCTCGACTGCAGGGCGGCGGCGGGGAAGGAGGAGAACTAGAGGCGCTTACTGTTGGTAGTCTTGTTTGCAGTACAGTTTCCGATCCCGGAAGTAGCAGCTGGTGGTGAGGGCTTGCTGACACGCCGCGCACTGCAAACACTCCTCGTGCCAGGACGACTCGTTGACTCGCATCAGGAAGCGGTCGGAGATCGGCCGCTGGCAGCCCTCGCAGACGGCGGGATGCGGGCAGTCCGAGCCTACAGCGCACAGGGCGAGAGCCGGGCCGTCAGCGCCGACCAGCTCGGCTCGGGCGTCCCAGCCGCTCGCTGCCCGCAGCCCGGGCTCCAAGGGCGAGGGAAGCCCTGGAGCATTGCCTGCCGCGCCGAGGGCTGGGCAGCCTCCGCTACTTCGTCTTAGTCCGCGGACTCCGGCGCGGAGAGGCCGCGGGCCTCGAGCCTCGGCTCGGCGCTGCGCTCTCCCCTTCTCCGGAGATCCAGCGCTTGGTATTTAATTCGTCCGCGAACGAGCACGGCGCGGGGTAGCGGGCTGGGGCCGAGACAAGGGGAGGTGAGGCTGGGGTGCTCCCTGGCTGACACGCCCCACAGTGGTGTACGTGGTCTTCTGTCCTCAACCTCCCCAAAATCTGTGATTTGAGTGACTCAGGGGTCATTTTTCTTTTTGAAGCTCCCCTCCCCAAGTGACCTGGCACTACTCCCAAGCCTGCCAAGGTGATTACTTGGTTCCTCTGTCACCCCTGCCACCCGCCTCCTACCTCTAGATCCGAGGCCGGATGAAGATGTGGGGGTGGAGGCCGGAGCTGTCCTGCTTCTCCTCCTCTTAGGTGATGTCCCCGCATCCCTCTGTCCCCACAGGATGCCTGTCTAGCTTCTTGCCCACCTGGTGATCACTCCAGAAGTTTTCTGTGTTCCCCCACACCCCCAAGTCCTGCCAACCACTTCCTTTATCAGTTGGCCTAGACGCCTGCTTCCACCTCGGGATGAGGCCCCTGTCCCTTGCCCGTGGCCATTCGGGGGTTCCGACACTGCACTCACCCAACAGCACCCCCAGAGTAGCGGGTCCGGGGCGCAGGGCGTGTTCCTCCATCTTGATGCCGTCCAACATCTTGGCGCAGTCCGTCTGCCCACGGGGGAAGCACCTCTCCAGCGACTCGGGACCTGTTGCTATATCCATGGGACGCGGGGCGCGCTGCGGGCCCCGCCGGCCAGGGTGCTCGTCCGCCCGCCCGCCGGCCGGCTCGCCGCCGCCGCGGCCCCGGAGCGGGGGAGGCGCGGCCCCGCGGGGTTGGGGCTGCGGCTGCGGCCGCGGGTTGCCCCCGGCGAGCGTGCAGCGGCGACGCGCTGGACCCGGGCCCCGGCGTCGTGCTGGCGGGCCTGGGCGGCTGCAGTCCGCGCCGCGCTCTCCCGGGCACTCGCGCCCACGCGCGCCGGCTCCTTGTCACCTGCTTGTCAGCCCGGGAGCCGGGTTGCGGCGGCGGCAGCAGACGGAGCCGCGGGGAGGAGACGGCGGCGGCGGCGGTGGCTGCGGCGGCGGCGGGCGGGGGAGGGGGTGGGGGTGCAGGGGCGGCCCCGCGGGCTGGGGGGGGGGCGCGGGCGGCGCAGCGGGGTCCCGGGCGGGGCGCAGCGGGCCGCGGGGCTCCCGGCGCGCTCCCCGCACTACTCCAGTGCCATGGTGCGCCGGAGGAGCCGCTCCGTTTAGAGCTGGGACTGGCGGCGGAGGGATACTCCGGCCGGGAGCCGCCTCACCCCTCCTCAAACTTCCTGACATTTGAACTCATTGGAGCGCCTCGTATCCCTGCGCCGGGATGAGCCGGCGGCTCCACGTCAAATAGTGCCGTCACCGCCCCCCCTCCCCGCGGGAGGGCTCCCCGCGCCCCCAGCTTGCGCCCCGCGCGGCGCCTGGCCCAGGGCACCGGCTCGGGAGACCCGGTCAGGACGAACGCCCCGCTGGCCCCTCTCAGAAGTTTGGGTTGCCCTCCAAACAAATCCTTCTGCCCCACCCCCTTGAAAAATTGATTTGGGAGTTGGGGAATGAAGGCTTTCTTTTTTCTTTCTTGCCTTCTTTATTATTAATATTTTGTAAAGTTTCAGCGCTAAGAGGAGTGGCCCCGACCTCGGCCAGACTGTGCGGACGGCGGCAGGGGACGGCGCCGGCCGGGAGTGGCCGCTCGGGGACCCTGACTGTCGGTCGAGGTAGGTCGTCGCACCCGGCTGAGTTGGCGTCCCGGGCCGCGGCGCCTTCGCGGGGCGGGTTTGGTCTCAGCAAAGGCTGGCTGCCGGGATTGAAGGAGGGGAGGGCTGCTGGCCCAGGACTTGCCGAAGGGGGCCCTGGCCCATGGAGAGGGTGTGGACCCCGGAATTGGGACGAAGGGTCCGGGAAGCGTTCAGACGTGACAGAGATTGGGTGGAGAGGTGAGTGAAGATCGCGGAGGGGCCCCAGGATCCAGAGTAGGGGACATTGGACAGGCGAGGAAGGTGAGGCCGGGTTTAGGGACGGAAAGTTTTGAGGATGATTTGGTCTGGAAAAGGGGGTCCCGAGTCCCGAGTAGGGGTGGGGACAATGGATGAGAATCTGGCCTCAAAGAATTTGGAGTGAGGAACACGGGTAGGGGTTGGTGGCTCCAGGTCGGGGGACAAAGTGTACATATTCTGCTGCTCGGAGGACACCGGATTTGCCAATGGAATAGGTGACCTTTGGCGACGGAGGGACGGCGCGAGGGGTCCGTAGGCCTCACCCGGCAGGGACAGCTCCGGAGAGGCTGGGCCGTGGGGGCCTCTGCACCCAGGAGCGGAAGGCCGGCGAGATCGAGCGGCCGACACCGGAGCCCGCGAGCCCTGGCACCCGCCGGCCTGGCATCCACGTTCGCTGCGCAGGCCGCTGCGTCGGACTGCAGAGCTCCGCGCCGGGACCGGCTGTGTCTTCGTCTTCTGTGTCCCCACGGAGGCACCGCTAGCCCGGGAGCAGGGGGGAGCCGCCTGGGGCAGGCGCGGGCTGAACCCGCGAGCTGTGTCCGGGCGGCCCGGGCCCCGGCCCCTCCAGAGCCGGGCAGCGGCGCGAATCGGGGCGGGGGCGGAGGGCATAGGAGGCGGGTCCCCTGACCCCGCTGGAGGCGAGAGGGCGGATCGGATTTGGAGCCTGCGGGAGGCTTAGTCAAAAGTGGCCCCCAGTGCCGTGGGGCCCGCGGAGGGGCCCGGCTTTGTGGAGGATTAGGGCCCCCCGCCGCACCCCAGTACCTGAGTGTGTGTCTGTAGATTTGTGTGTGTCTGTGCATGTGCTCCAGCCTGTGAGGCTGTTGGGTACGTGCGCACCGTGCTTTTGTGCTATTTCTGCGATTTCCTGAACACCGAATGTATGAATCTGTGTCTGATTCCCCTACGCCCGCGTATGTGTGTGTGAATTCGAGGGCCTTCCGTGCCTCTGTTTCTTCCGTGGTGTTGTAGGTCTTTGTGTGTATTCCTGTGTGTCACTCTGTGCGAGCAGGTATGTCTTTGTGTGTTGTCTCTCAGCTTCTGTGTTGTGTCTGGGATCCTTTTCTGTGTGTGTCATCGTCGTGTTACCTTTGTGTGTGTCTCCGAGTTTTTGAACGATTATGTGACCGGGTGTCTCAGAGTTTTGCGGGGGTTGGGGTGTGTGTATATGTGTGTGACTGTCTTCGTGTATTTCTAGGTTTTTGTGGGTCTATATCCAGGACAGTGGATGTGGAGTCTTTCTCATACGCCCTTGGCCGTCGGTCCTTGCAAACCCCAGACCTTGGTCTGCGGAGGCTGGGCCGGGACTGCCTTCTCCCGGTACCCCGGGCGGGGGCCGGCTGCTGCCCGGGGAAGCCGGCTGCGGTGCGGCTGGGAGCCCGGCTTAGCGCTGCCGGACCGATTGGGCATATTCTGCCCTCTGCTGGCAGCGCTACGTCCCTGCACCTGCTGTCGTCGGGCCAGGAGGCGAGAGGGTCCGGATTCCAGGCCCAGACCCTTGTCGTCTTAAGAGCGCACTTGAAAATCCTTTCTCATCACTGGTTCTGCAAACCCGCCGTAGACCCCAGAGTCTTGGTGCAGTTAATCCAATCCCCACGACGCCCCCCCCCGCCCCTCCCGCCTCTCACTGCCCACTTCCCTGTGCCCGGCCTCTTCTCCCTCTCCACACTTCTCCCTTTCGACTGAATGGGGGCCCCTGCGGTCCGCCCTGTTAGACTTTCCTGACCATTGGCCATGCGTCAGAAGTGGAGTCGGGGCCCCTGGCTGTGTCCTGGGTCGCATCCCTGGGGCCACCGGCTGGGTGGCTCTCATCGCACGGGGATGTGTGGGCTGCCCGATTGGGGCCGGGTGGCTGGTGGGTCCTGGGGCACACAGAATTTTGTCAGGTCGCTTCTGCCCTTGCCGGCATCACAGCCCACATCATGGGATCCGACCTTGGGAGGGCCAAGAGTGGCGCTCAGAGCCACCCTGAAGCTGCCAGCACGCGTGTGGAGCGACTCAGGCGAGGGCTGCCCTCTCTAGCCTAGAGTCGGGCGGCTTAGTGCAGAAACTGGAGCTCCCTCTGTCCCTCTCTCCGTTCTTTCTGTTCACTGCTCCTTCGCCCACCCTCATTCGGGGTCATCCGGTAGGTCCTGTTCCTTGGCCTTTGTCCCTGCTCCCTAGGTCACTCATTCGCCCAGCTGCGTCTGTGGTCCGGATCCCTGGCACACAGACGCGCAGGGACCCCCGGTCTCTCTCAAGCACAATCGCAGCTTCAGCCCTTTCCCGGGCTGAAGGAGTGAACAACTGGGCGATAAAACCGCGCTCTAGGCCCTGAGTACGATACAACCCATGGGCAGCGACACCTCGTGTTTCCCGGCAGCACCGGGGGTCATCCGGTACCAGCGGATTGACCTGAGTGACCCTGGACCTACCTGCGGGCGGTCGGGCGATCCGGGATTCTCCCTAGCTCAGACTTCAGCGGCAGAAAAAGCTTCAGATTTTCTCCACATGAGGAAAGACGAATTCTGCTGGGCGGAATCGCTTGGGAAGAAGCAAACTCAGAGAGGGAAGCTCTAGAGTGGGCGTCTGCGCTTCCCAAATTCTGTGGATGATCCGTTTTCACCGCGTCCTCCCCATTCCCCTTGCTCCTCGCCTTAGGATCCTGCACTTCACCCCCCATACCAGAGCTACCGGAGCTCTGTGCTTGACCGGCCAGGAGTCTGTGCATCCCCGCCTCCCCTGTGCTTTCTGAATCGCTTGTTTGGGAGGTGGGGTGGGCAGCCTTAGGTCCGCAGACCTGAGAGCTCTGAAAGTAGAGCTGGATGGCACTGGGAAAGGACCCACACTCTCCTTCTCAGACCTAAGGGTGGTTGGCCCCTGGACATGTGGGTCAAAGGCTCAGGCCTCATCTCAACCAGCAAAGAGATGGCTGTGTGTGATGAGTAACCCTGTCCCCTCCCCGTAGCTGAGGGGAAAGTGTCCGCAGTCTTGTGCTTTCAGAGAACTCAGAGACCCTGAGTTGGGTGGAGGTCCAAGGAGAGGAGCGCATGGAGAGAGGAGCGCATGGAGAGAGGTCCAAGCAGCAGTCCCTCTGACTCAGGCCTGGGAGCAGGCTCTCTCCCTTCCGGAGTTTTCCAGGCTGATGGGGGAGGTGGCAGGGGATAGGAAGCAAGGCAGAGTTTGCCGGTCAGGCACCTTGTGTGTGTGTGTGTGTGACTGACTGAGGCTGTGTGCTAGTGCGTGCCTGTGTGCAATGCTGAGGACTGCCCAGTTCCTCTGTTCTCGAAGCTCAGCCCCACCCTCCACTGGCTGGTGGGGTCTTTGGCCACAGACCCATGACTTTTCAGCATAAGGCTGGGTCATTAGTCAGGAGATTCCTTCCTGGTGGGTCAGGAGAATAGGCTCCGTTAGATCCAAATACTGCTGTCAGTGCAGGGCTGGTGCTTAGGGAGGGACAGGGCCCTGGGCCAGTGGCCCAGGGCTAAAGTCTCCTACTGGCCAGGCTGGGGTAGGAGAGGTCAAGAGCAGGGCTCTGGGAGTCACCGAGATCTGGTTCAGGATCTTGCTGTGGGACTTCAGGAAAGTCCTCCTCTTTGTTTGTGCCTCAGCTTCCTCATCTGTAAAATGGGCCTAAGGAGAGCATTTATCCTACAAGGTGGTAGAGGGGACAAGATGTAAGTGTGCACCAAAGTGCCTGGCACATAGTGGGCCTCTGTAAACATCTGGTAAATAATTGAATGAGAGAGTTGTCAGGACTTGGGGAAACCACAGCTCCTCCTCCAACCAGAGCCCAAGGAGAAGCAGACCTTACTGAACTTAGCCACCTATCTTCCTTTAGGGCATGTGAAAGTCACATCCCAGCAGCTGTGGGCTGGGCACAGGACACGGTCCCCACCCCCCTGCCCAGGCATTGCCCAGACTTCCAGTACAGATAGCCTGTAGAGCCCAGGGCCATGGCTGCCCACGCCAGATCCTTGGTAGGGAACAGAATTAGGGGTTCAGCCTATTGCATCAACACCGACCGTGTGGGACTCTCAAGACGCTGTGTGTGTGTATATGTGTGTGTATTAAAAGGCACTTTCCTCAAGAGTTTTTGCATTTCTCACCAAATGGATGGGCTGCACTATTTTAATAGCCCATCAAAAACCAGGGGCTTCCCTAGCAGAGGACTTGAGCCAGAACAAAGAGACGGCCGGGGACTATATTTAGAGTCATAAAAGCCCCATTAGGACGCTAAGTATAACTCACAGAAAGACGTTTTATATGAATGGAAGACAAATTTACAAAAGCAAGAAGTTCATTGGCTTTCCTTGGTTAGGGTCCGGGCTGGGAAAGGGGGGCTGGCTGGGTGTGACAGGGGCTAGTGCCTGTCTATTTGATCTTTATCTTCAATCCACTTCAAAACGATGGGGAGCGACGGAGTTGGAGGCTCGCCCCTTCCTGTAATTATTTGGTGTCTAGTAAAGTTTTTATGAGTGTCTGTGCAAATAAATGCATTTGATGTACATTTGTTTTGGCCCATGCTGCTTTATACAGGAGGCGTGTGCACCTTCTGTTGGCCCTCAGAAAGTAAAGAAAGAGAGTGAAAATAAAAATCAAACCAAGATATCCAGAGGGGCGGAGTGTGGGCAGTCCCACTGTGCACCACCCCTCTGACGGTGGGCCATGGGCTCCGGGGACTGGACGCTTGTCTGCTGGGTCTGCAGCCTAGGGGTTTGCTGCATGGAGTTGTGGGCTGGGGGGCAAGCTGGGCGAATTCCGTATTCTAGGAAGGCTTTTCCGCTGCCTTTTGATTCCCGTCCTCTGGGGATTCTCGGTGAAGTAAAATGAATAATAGATAAGGGTGAGGTTTTGGGCAGCACTTCATCATTTAAGTGTCTGGGTCTGCCTGTTTCTCCAGAACTGGAGCTCAGAAGTTCGTGGCTGGGTGACGGGCTGACAGAGATGGGGCTCCGGCCCCCTCCAGACAGGGCAGCAGGGTGGTGCAGGACGGGTGTCCCTCCTGTGTGGTTCGGGAAGCAAGGGTGCTCTGTAAGGGTGAAGACCTGGTCCAGGGTGTCAGGGACCGGGAGCACCCAAGACCCTGCCTCAGGTGTCCCACCAGTGCCCAGGATGCCACTTGTAGGACTGCTTGGTTTGGTTCATGCCGGCTGCCTCTCTTCCTGGCAGTATTGCCTTAATTTATTTATTCTAAAATTATTTTAGCATTTCTTTCTTTATTTCTTTTTTTAATGATTTTATTTATTTATTTTTAGAGAGAGGGGACGGGAAGGAGAAAGAGAGGGAGAGTAGCATCAATGTGTGGTTGCTTCTTGCATGTCCCCAACTCAGGACCTGGCCTGTAACCCACGTCTGTGCCCTGACTGGGAATCAAGCCGGTGACCTTTTGGTTTGTAGGCTGGTACTCAATCCACTGAGCCACACCAGCCAGGCCTACTATAGCCTTTCTATTGGAGTCTAATATATGTATAGAGAAATGCACAAAGCAAAAAATTACACCCAGGCCCTGAACACCCAGGTCAAGAGAGAGAATGTTTCTGGTTCTCCAGAATCTCTCCTGCCATCCCAGGTCTAACTCCCCAGCCTCCCTCCTGGGAGTTCTGCCCTGGTTTCTATCACCATACATGAGTTTTGCCTGTTCTTGAATTTTATATAAATGGAATCATAGAGTATATACTCCTTACCATACTTTATTCATGAGATTTTGCATTAAAAATGTGGATTTTTCTCCTGAAAAATCATAGGTCTGATCTTAGACCCTTGTCCAACAGGATATTGATAATTGGGCTGAATTGGGCCTTCCTGCCCCTGATTTATCCCACCCTCCACCCCAGTCCAGAGAGCTGCCCTCTTCAGTTTGCCAGGGGGCATTTGTGTTGGTAACTCGCATTGTAAACATCTGCCTCTCCCCCATCTTCAATCCCTCCCCAGGAAGAATCACTGTATGTACACTGGGGAAGCACTTCCCGAATGTTCTCTCACTCCAGTCCCTTTATCTGCTTCCATTATCCTCGAGGTAGAAACCATGAGGCTTTTCTAACAGATGAAGAAATCAGCGCCTCAGAGAGGTGAAGTCACTGAGCCAGGGTCACACAGCATCATAACTGTAAGATCTTGGATTCAAACCCCACATGGCTTCTCTCGGCATCCAGGCCACAGTGTGAACAATTCCCCTCCTACCTTCTTCTAGCAGGGAGGAAGCTGGACTTTTTCCAAAGGAAAAGCTGGGAAACAAAACTCAAAACCAAAAGCAGGGCAGGGATGGTTCCTAGGCCCCAGCAGCCTAACCAGGGATGCAAGTCTAGTCTGGGATGAGCTGGTCTGGACTGGTGTGGCCCTCAGATGCATCAGGAGAGGGCAGCACATGCCCTTTACGGAGTCTTCACCACATGTGTGCAGGTGCGCCTATGTTTCATTCCTGAATACTCACGATGTGCTTCCGAGGGAGGCATTACTGTTTAGCACCACTTTACAGATGAGAAAACTGAGGTTCAGATAGGTCAAATGTACTGTCTTAGACCACAAGTGTATGAATGGCCATGCTGAGTTTTTAATGCATTCAGTGTGACTTCAGTGCCTTTGGTCCATGCCACGTTGGCCCCCTTCTTCTCCTTGGCTTGCCCTCTGAGCCATCTGCACCCATTTTTATGACAGAGGTGCAGTCAAGTGCTTCCTCTTGGGTACTGAAAGATTCTGGAAGCTGCTGGCTTGGTTTGGGGCTTAGTTTCAGGAGCTATGTGGTGATTCTCAGGGCCTCAGTTTCTTCTCTTGGAACATGGGGATAGTATCACTATTTTCCATTACTTTGTGGGGGTTCAACTAGATCTGTGGGCTTTTGAATCTAGAATTGGCCATGGCCTGTGAGATGGGCATGAGGATCACTGGATGTGCAAAGGTCCTGAGGCAGGAAAAAAACTTGACCCATTGGAAGCATTTGTGGCTGGGTCAGAGCAAGGGCATGGCCCTTCCCACAGGTGTGGGAAGGCGCCTGACCACAGGGCATTGTGGGACTAGATGAGGAGTGTGGACTTGGACCTGAGGGCACTGGGGAGCCATGGGAGCATTTAAACAGTGTAGTGTCATAGTCAGGTCTGTTTATTAGGAAGATCTCTCTGGCTGCAGTGAGGGGTGAGACCAGAGGCAGGAGGCCAAGTGAGGAGGCCTTGGGGTTTCAATATCCCTTTTATATGGAATGAGGTTGGGCGGTCCAAGAAGCAGACCTTATCCTCTAATTTCCCATAGAGGTTGTGTTTCCAGATTCAGGGTTTCATGTTACACAGAGTTATTCTTTCTGGAATGTGTCCCCCAAGCAACCCCGCTCGACCCTCCTTTGAAGGAGGGGCTCTTCTGAATGCAAGATGCATATTTATGCAAAAAAAAAAACAAAAAAAAAACCCGAGCATCCTAGTCCTGAGACTTGGCAGTGTCTGTCCCTGAAACACTTCAGCAACCGACAGACGGAGCAGCACTCAAGAGTGGGGACAGGCTGCAAACATCGAGAATAACAGTAATAGTAATGATGATAATAATTACCCTTTATTGATGACTTACTATACCAAGCCCTTGTAAAGCCTCTAACATATGTGATCTCATGGAATCCTAAAACAAGCCTGTGAAGTAGCTGGTATTGATCGCTGTTGAGCAGATGAGGAAAGTGAGGCTAGGAGTGGGGAGAGAGGGGTGAGGGGCAGGGGAAGGAGACCCTGCTCGCGTTCTAGAGTGGCAGAGCCTGGCCCATAGCCACTGTCCTCACACTGCCACCTGTGGGTGCTAGGCAGCCTCTGAAGGGTGGTGAGCTGGCGTGTTGGAGCTCTGCGGGCTCCAGAGAGCCCTACAAATGTTCCCAGTGCATAGAAAAAAAACACAGAAAAATCCCATCGCTGCATCCTGACTCCCACCTACGCTGCAGCCTGCACAATCTGCCCTGCAGAGTTCATCTCCCTGGAAGAGCTTGGTAATGCAGACTTTTCCAAGCTTACAAAAGCCTCCACGTCTAGGATTCCCCCAGTGGCCTCTAAGGCCTCCTGGCCTGTGGCCAGCCCTGGCCTCGCCTTGGCCTTCTTCCCCTTTGCTCTCCGCGCTACCCGCCAATCACCTTGGCCTTATTTCAGCTCCTCCAGCAGCTCGTACTCCCTCTTGCCTGTGGGCTCTGCACAGGCTGTTTCCCCCTGCCTGGCAGGCGCCCTCCATTCCCTTTCTCGGACTCACTCCTGATCATCCACTCTCAGTGCGCATGTCACCACCTCCCAGAAGCCTTCCTTTACTACCCAGGTCAGTTTAGGTGTACCTCCTCTGGGATACATATGTTCAGCAACATGTATTTCTCCTTCATGGGGAGATGGGTTTATCTGTCCTCCCACCCATCCACCTTCTCCCCGCAGTCTCAGGGAAAGACCCAGGAAGGAGTAGGAAGAAGTAATGTGGGGCGCACCCTGCAGTGTCAAGGCAAGGGAAGGGGTTCCGCAAGATGGGAAGGAGACAAGAGCCCTTGAAATCAAACATAGTCCACGTTGGGAGGCTCAGTGGTTGTGGATACGCCTCTTCCACACAGACCAGCTGAGGACTCGGGCACGAGGTGGCTTCCCATGGCTTGAGAATCATTGCTGTTTTGAGTGATCCTTTATTCTCCTTTTTCCAGGAGCGCCAAGAATGGAAGAGGAGAATGCCTGGACTCACAGCCCACGCTGCAGAAGACACAAATGAAGACCCAAATGAAGACTGGCTTGCTAGGTTCTCAGGGAAGGCGGAGCAGTCTGGGGAAACCAAGGCAGCAGGGTCTGGGGATGGAGAAGAGCCCTGAGACCTGAGGGTGCTGATGGTGAGGAAAAAGGAGGCTGCTCTCTGGAGATTCCTTTTATTTTTCCCCAGAAGTTTTATTTTATTTTTGTTAAAATTAAATTTTTCTCAAGTGCAATTTACATTCAATGTTATTTTGTTTTAGTTTCAGGTGTGTTCTATCTCCTTGGGTAAGGGAAACAATAGGAAAAACATAAATGAATGAGAACTGCATCAAATGGATGTTTTTGCACAGCAAAGGAAACCATCAACAAAGTGAAAAGACAAACCCACTGAACGGGAGAAAATACCCGCCGATGATACATCTGATAAGGGGTTAATATCCAAAATGTATTTTAAAAACTCATACAATTGAACACCCAAGAAAACAATCCGATTGAAAAATGGGCAAAGGAACTAAATAGACTCTTCTCTGGGGATTCTTCAAAAATTTTATTGATTTCTGTTATTGATTCTAGAGAGAGGAGAAGGGAGGGAGAAAGAGAGGAAGAGAAACATCAATATGAGAAAGAAGCATTAATTGGTTGTTGGTTACCTGGGGACCAAACCTGCAACCCAGGCATGTGTCTTGACTAGGAATCAAACCCACAACCTTTTGATTTGCAAGCTGACACCCGACCAACTGAGCCACACTGGTCAGGGATTCTTGATGTCATTCATGGAGGCAGCTTGTAGGGGTGTGAAGACAGTCTGACACAGTGCAAGGGGATTAGAGGTTGTGGCCTGGTCCCTGACACAAGCACCCAGTGGTGACTGTCAGGAGTCCACCTTCAAGGCCACAAGCCCTTGTCTGCCTTCCTTGTTTCTAGTAATTTCTTGGAGCGGCTTATTACTTTTTAATAAAAAAATAAATGTTAAAGAGCACCCACGAACATGAGCCTTTTGGACACTAAATGCTCTCTCTACATTTGGGAAGCGCCCACTGAGGAGGAGGGCAGGCTTTGTGGGAAGAGTCTCAGGGCCCTCAGTCCTGGGTTCCAGGTGGCATGGGAACCCCAAACAGCCCAGGACCAACAGACAGGGTGGAGTTTGGGGTTCGTGGTGTCCAAGGAGAGCCGGCCTGGGGCAAGGGGTGTTGGTTGGGGACAGGAACAGCCCTGATGGGAGATGATTTCATATATTCCCTGAACTTGGTGAGAAAGGATGGCAATCACCCTTATATTTTCCTCAAGAGAAGATCCGCCCAAATGTGTTTGGCAAATTTGAGCACGTAAACTGAAGACGATGAAACTGTCAAATGCTGACTTAAAATAGTCCCCTGGCTAGTGTGGCTCAGTGGATAAGGCACCGGTCTGCGAACCCAAAAGTTGCTGGTTCGATTCCCAGTCAGGACACATAACCAGGCTTCAGGCCGTGTCTCCCGCCAGGTCCATAGCTGGAGGCAGGTGAAAGGCAACCACACATTGATGCTTCTCTCCCTTTCTTCCTCTCTCCCTACCTTTCTCTCTGAAAATAATGAATAAAATCTTAAAAAAAAAATAGTAAGCTTATGAGTTGGGTACAACCTCTAAAATTACAATCACAGTTTGATTTTTTATAATTTTGGATGTTTGTAACAATAACCTGAAAAATGGGTTGAAGAGAGATAATAGATAAAAGGATTGTTTTTGTTTTTTGCAGTTTCTGAGGCAGTTTAATTTCAAGCTCGTCACTTGCGTTTCTTCCTTTTTAATTGTTATTTTTATTATTTTATTTTATTTCATTTTTAAAAAAGATTTCTCTAGAGAGAGGAAGGGAGGGAGGCAGAGAGGGAGAGAAACATCAATGTATGGTTGCCTTTCACCTGCATCCAGCTGGGGACTTGGCTGGAGACCTGGCTTACAACCTGGTTATGTGCCCTGGCTGGGAATCAAACCAGTAACCTTTGGGTTTAATTGTTATTTTAATTTTATTTAAAAAAGATTTCATTTATTATTTTTAAAGAGAGGGGAAAGGAGAGAAACATCAATGTATGGTTGCCTTTCACGTGCCTCCAGCTACGGACCTGGCTGGAGACCTGGCTTGCAACCTGGTAATTGTTATTTTTAAATGTAATAAAATAGCATAACGTAACTTTACCACCTGCACCATTTTGCCCTCTAAGTCCAGTGGCATTAAGTACCTTCTTATCGTGTAGCCACCAGCACCATCCATCTCCAGAACTCTTTTCTCCTTAAAAAACTGAACCTCTGTGCCTAGGAACTACTAACTCCTCATTCTTTCTTCTCCCAGCCCTGGGATCCATCAGATTACTTTCTTTATGAATTTGATACTCTAGGTACCTCATATAGGTGGAATTATATATATTTGTCCATTTGTGAATGGCTTAACATCCTCAAGGTTTGTCTATGTTAGAGCCTGTCTCAGAAACACCTTCTTTAAGACTGAATAATATTCCATTGTATGGATACAGCATAATTTGTTTGTACAGGGACACTTGAGATGCTTCCACTCCATGACCACTATGAATAGTGCTGCCATGACCATCCGTATACAAGCATCTCATCAGATTTCTGCCTTCCATTCTTTTGGGTATATATCCAGAAATGGAATTGCTGGATCATATGGCCATCCTATCTTATTTTTTTTAAGAACTGCCATACTGTTTTCCACAGTGGCTGCACCATTTTACGTTCCTACCAACAGTGCACAAAGGTTCCAATTTTTCTACGTCCTCTGTTTTTTTGTTTTTGTTTTTTGTTAATAGTATCTGAATGGGTGTGAGGTAGTAATTCATTGTGGTTTCTATTGGAATTTCCCCAATGCCTAGTGATGTTGAGCATCTTTTCATGTGGTTGTTGGTCAGTTGTATATCTTCTTTGAAGAATTGTCTATCCGAGGTCATGTTTGTCTATGCTTTTTATTGGTTGTTGTTGGTTTGTAGAAATTTTTGTATATTCTGAATATCACCCCCTACCCAGATATATGATTTTTTAAAAAAGATTGTATTTATTTTTAGAGAAGGGAAAGAGAGAAACATCAATAGGTTGCCTCTCATACATCCCCAGCTGGGGACCTGGCCCACAACCCAGGCTTGTGGCCTGATTGGGACTCAAATAGGCCACCTTTTGGTTCACAGGCTGACACCCAAACCGCTGAGCCACACCAGCCAGGGCCAGATATATGACTTGTGAGTATTCCCTCCCTCACGGTGGGTTGCCTTTTTACTCTGTTGATGTGGCCTTTGATGCACAGAAGTTTCTGATTTAGAAGTCCAGTCCATCAATGCTTGCTGTCATTGCCTGTGCTTCGCCTGAGTTTTTGACTGTGTCCTTTGTCATCCCCAAGCGACTTCTCAAGATGGCCAGTGTCATTTTCCAGAGCCCCTATCTCCCCTTCTCTTTAAGTTGTTTGACATGCGGTGGTGTGCGTGTGGTGCTGTCGCTATCCCACGCCATAGGTACCTATTTGCCAATCATTACAGCACTCCGTTATACTTATTCTTGTAGGAATCCATAATCCGCACAGCTTTTCTGTGGCGTTATAAAGCCTACTGTCATGTCTTATTTGCTGCAACATCTAATCCTTGCTTGTGTGAGGCCGTACTCCCAGGAAAAATTCTAGAACGACATACAATTACTCTCTTTTGTAGCCCATTGGCCAGGTTGCTGGGGTTAACATCCCAAATGAGCACCAGGTGAGGTCATTTCAGGCTAATGTACCTTCCGCAAGCCGCCCTCTGTTGGTCAAAATGAAATACTTGAGAAAGTGTCCCGTAATACAGCATGTCGTGCAAAGAGGCAAATAGAGGGAGGCATTTTCTGGGGAAAGCCCTACTTTCTATTCTGGCTGTAATAATAGGAGCAGCAGAAATAACCGCTGTTTTCTGGGTACCACTCCAGCCTGGCACTGAGCTCAGACCTTCACAGAATCCACCCCACAGCCTTATGAGGAAGGTGCTCAGGTGCTGGTCCTTCTACAGATGAGGAGGCTGAGGCTCAGGGAGGTGAAGGCACATGCTGGGAGAGCTGGGATGTGAACCTCTGTCTTTCAGAGCCCAGGCTCTTAATCTATACACGATTCTGCTTTTATTCACCTGGTTTAGGCCGTGTTGGGAGTGCCTGGCACTGCACATGACCCAGAGAGATGCCCGCCCATGGGGAGCATGTTTTTACCTCCCTCAGCAAAGGTGGCTGCCAGGACCCAAACCCAGCTTCGTTCTCTCTGCCTGGTGGTTGGTGGCCTTTCCCAGAGTGCAGGCTGATGTGGGGAGAGGGCATCACCTGGGTCCCTCCTCACCCAACTCACCAACAGGTGCCTGAAGGAGTATTGGAAAGAGAGTTGTTGCTCAGGCCACTTTTTATACAAATAGGTGACAACATAAAAGCCTCAGGGGCATGAGAGAGCCTGGGTTGCCCCTGCCTTGGTTGAAAGAAACTTTCATTCTTATTTTTGGTCAGCTTTGTTTTATTATGGAAAATTTCAAACATATGTAACAGTAGAGGCAAGAGTGTATCTGTCACCCAGCTTCAATAATGACAACTCATGCCCAATTCCCCTAGCCCAGTGGGTTATTTTTGAAAAAGATTTTATTTATTATTTTTAGAGAGAGGGGAAGGGAGAGAGAGAGGCAGAGAGGGAGAGAGACATCAACGTACGGTTGCCTTTCACCTGCCTCTAGCCATGGACCTGGCTGGACCTGGCTTGCAACCTGGTTATGTACCCTGACTGGGAATTGAACCAGCGACCTTTGGGTTCCCAGGCCAGTGCCTTATCCACTGTGCCACCAGCCAGGGCCTCCAGTGGGTTATTTTGAAGTGAATCCTGGACACTGCCATATTTCAACCATAACTATTTTGGTATCTCTTTCTAAAAGATAAGGAAATTTTAAAAGATTACAGCCACAATACTGTTAGCACACCTGGAGAAATTGGTCCCATCACACATATCTGGTCAGTGTTTACAGATCATTGATGGTCTCATAAATGTCTTTTTTACCTTATAAACAAGTTCATACAGCCCTGACTGGTGGCACAGTGGATAAGGCACTGGCCTTCGAACCCAAAGGTCGCTGGTTCGATTCCCCAGCCAGGGCAAGATGCCCAGACTGGTCTTATACATTTCCCTGCCCCCCAACTGGAATCAGTCATTTATCCAAGGAGCCCTGGTTTTCTTTGTGTGGGAAGTGGCGTTTAGAGACCACAGTCAAGGTTTAGGTAAAAGTTTATTGTTACTGAGTTGGTCATTGTTTCTGGGCATTTTTAGTGGACAGAGCTAGAGAATACATTTAAAATGTATGTATTTATATTTATTTTTATTTTTTAAAAGATAGGATACATCCTGAGTCATAATTGCCAGAACTGGGAAGCCACTAACCTGGGCTTTAGGAGGTGAGTGGATAAATTGTAGCATATCCACCTGATGGAACGTTATTCAGTAGTAAAAAGAAGTCAGGTATCAAGGCATGAAAAGAGAGAGAACCCTAAGTGCACCTTGTTACATGCAAGAAGCCAGGCTGCAAAGGTTTTGCTGTATGATTCCAACTCTATGACCTTCTGGGAAAGGCAAACCTATGGAGACAGTAGAAAGGTCGGTAGTTGCCTTGGGAAGGAGGGGAGGGAGGGTTGACTCCATGGGGCATGTTCAGGGCCGTGAAATTAGTCTGTACCGCGCTGCCATGGTGGACCCATGTCATTGCGCCTCTGTCCAAAGCCACGGAATCTGCAACACCAAGAGTGAAGCCTAACGTGAACGATGGGCTTTAGTTAATAACAGCACATCAATATCGGCTCATCGATGGTAATGGACAGAGCGCTCGTGAATATAAGATGTTAATAATAGGGGCCGCTAGGGGGGAGAGGTGGGTGAAGGGGTACATGAGAACTCTCTACTCTGCTCATTTTTCCTGTGGACCTAAAACGGCTCGAAAAAACGGTATCACTTTATGTAAAAATACATCGTGAGTCCGTAATGACACTTCTAATTGAAATTCAGGACCACAGCAGTTTTCCTGAAGCCTTATCATCTCAATATCTGTATATTCTTTCTCCCACGCTGTGCATCCCCGCCCCCCCAGTTCCCAGGGAAAGATACGCTTGTTTGCAAAGTCCCCACTTCCCCGTGACATTCAAGATAAGAGGACTAATACCACCGCCAATATAATGATTGATTTTTTTTTTCCTTTGGCAGCTTATTTATTTTGGCTTTGCCTTTAGGCAACATCTTACCAGGAATAGGCGGTCACTATTACTGGGTTTCAGTCGCTTAGACTATCTGGTCATCACCAACTTGCCCAACCTTAGCGGGGTGTTTGTTTTGCTTTTTGAAATGTGAACTTTCTTTTTGAAACATTTGACGTTGCTTTGTGATGGCCTGACATACTTGCCAGGTTTCGGTGTCAGGTCTACAAAATGCGGAACGTTACGGGGGGCTCTGATCTCTATCTCTTCCCTTCCTTGAGGGAACTTTTGCTGCTTCAACCTTTTGGTTTATCTTTTTGCTTTTAAACTGTAGTGCCTCTGCTTTTCTTAGGCAAATAGGAGCGTGCTCTACACATTTTTGTCGAAATACTAAGCCCCATTTCTTCCTAGTCAAGCTCTACTCCCTGGCAGAGGGACCCCAGGCTTTGTATGTCAAATTGAAATGAATTATCTCTGCTCTTTGTGGAGGGTCTTGTCCTATTTCCAGGTGCTGTGACAGAGACTTCCAAACATCGCCCGGAGGTAGGTATTATCCCACCTTTTGCAGAAACGGAAACTGGAAAGTCAAGGAGCGGGAATTTGAGCCCAGGTCTCCCCGACGTCACTCATTGGTTCAACAGTATTCCGGGAGCATCTAACTCTGTCTCAGGCCCCTTCCAGGTGCTGGGGTGCAGGGAGGAACCAGACGGGCCCCTGCTCTTACAGGGCTCATATCTAATGGGGTCACTCCTGTCTGAGCAACCCAGGGAACCCCTGGAAAATCTGCATCTGGTCCACTCTGAGCAGAAGCTCTGCATAGCAGAAACCAGTGGGTGTTGGGTGGGTGGGTAAATACATAAATGAAAGAAGAAGGTTCTTGCTGTGGCTGGTGGCACAGTGGATAAGGTGCTGGCCTGCGAACCCAAAGGTCACTGATTCGATTCCCAGCCAGGGCACATAACCAGGTGGCAAGCCAGGTCTCCAGCTAGGTCCGTGCCTGGAGGCAGGTGAAAGGCAATCATACATGGATGTCTCTCTCCCTCTCTGCTTCTCTCCCTTCCCCTTTCTGAAAAATAACAAATAAAATATTTTAAAAAAAGAAAGAAGAAAGTTAACAGAACAACAAAGCCTGAGGTTATTATGGAAGTCTTATGCTTCTTATGCTCAGTATAAGCATAAGCTATGTAACCTTTGTAAAAAATTTATTTACATTTAAATTATGGGTATAATATATTTTATTATAGAAAATTTGGGAAGTATAGAAAAGAACAAAGGAGAAAATAAAAATAAGCCACAACACTAGCCCTCAGAATGAGCCTTTGGTTCCTTTGTTTTTAAAAAAAAATGTATGGATATATATTTAAGAAACAACACTTGGATCATAATTTACTGTATACATAGCTCTATAGTTTGCATTTAAAAATCACTAACAATGTATCATGAACATTCCCCTAATTGAACATCCTTTAAACCTACGTCTGCTTAGAGGCTGGATTTATTTTCACCAGTGACGACATCCTTTACCGTATAAAATAATTATCAGCAGGAAGATTATGTAGCAGGTTTCTAGGCCATCCGCTGTGCCTCAGCATAATTGTTTCCCAGCAATTGTCCCAGGACGTGCCAGGGGGACCCAGCCAGCAGCATCAGCCTTTCTCGCCTCCTTGAATACTCGGAGTTATAGTATCAGCACATTTGCATTTATAGTCCTGACCTCTGTAGGTACTACTCTGAGCCGCGATTTCACTCTCTGGCTCCCAGGCTGCAGCACGGTGCATCACATCACTACATCGCTGACCGCAGAGACTGGTTCACGGGTGCTCATGTGACCCGAGCCCGTCCAGTGGAGTGTCCCTTCAGGCTTTTGCTGGCCCCTTCTTTCCCGTACCTCCCCCCCCCCCCCCGCCACCACCCCCTCTGTGAGGGCGTGACTGGGCCCTGTGGTAAAACCATCTTGCTTCCAAATGGGGGTGGATGCCTCACAATGGGGCTGCCTGGGAGGACTGGAGTCAACAGAAGCCCATTGTGGGGGACAACTTTAGAGCCCTGTGCAGGAAGCCAATTATGATTTTCGATGGATTCGTCTTTCTTTGCTTAAGCCAGTTTGAGTAGGCTCGCCTGTCACTTTCAAGGGAAAGACGTCTGCCTGAGTCTTTAGTCAATAGCGCCTTCCTCCCAGAGGTGTGGATTAGGTAAGGAAACAGATAATAAGCTCCCAGAATGTTGCTTGGCCCAAGCAAGTGCTTAATATGTTGTTTATACCGTTGTTGTTACCATTTTAACGGTAGAAAAGCAAAAAAATGCAGATAGAACAAAGACAATCAGGGGAAAAAGTGCCCATTATTCCTGATTTCACCTTTTAGGGATAATCAGGCAAGTATTTTGAGGTATTTTCTTTTTTTTCCCCCGAGTCGTTTTCCTATACACGTGTATTTATAAAAACCGAAACAAGATTGTTCTCTACTACTGTATCATACGTGTTTCACAGAGACAGGAACGGAACACGTCTGTCTGCACAGCACAGTCACTGGTAAGCGCTGCATCGCGTTTTACGTGTCCCTGCATATGCAGGTTAGCTGCAAGTTATTTTCGTACAGGTAATGTTGTGATGTCCTCTGTTATCCATCAACCGATCTGTGTATTTAGGCATTTCATGATTTCTAACAACCGATTACGAAGCCTAGAATTGTAGAATCAAGGAGTTTTACAGATGGAAAAACTGACACTGTAATTGTTTCGGAATGTTTAATTTGTGAATAAAACACCCGTGTGAGTCCCTTTCAGCTGCAGTCACGCAACACCAGAGACGAGGGGTCTATAGACAACAGGAACGTGTTACGGCTCACAGTTCTGGAGGCTGCCAAGTCCAAGATCAGGGGGCTGGCAGATTCAGCATCAGCGTCAGTGTCAGGTGAGGGTGCACTTCCTGGTGCACAGGCACCTCCCCCTCACCCGTCCTCCTGGCAGCAGGGGCGAGGAGCAAGGTCCCCTTTATTAGGGGCCCTGATCCTATTCATGAGGTCCCCACCCTCAGGACCAAGTTACTTTGAAAAGGCCCCATATACCATCACATTGGGTGTTAGGCTTCAACATAAACATTTTGCAGGGACACAGAGCAATATAGTATTAAATGTTTAAATGCCTTTCTAGACAACGGAAAACCCAAGTTCTGCAGGCTCCAAACCCAGCCCTTTCACCATTACTCTGACGTCATTGGCCTACAATGACAGTAAGCTGCATCTTAAAAAAAAAATTATTGTAGCCCTGGCTGGTGTGGCTCAGTGGTTTGAGTACCAGCCTGTGAACCCAAGGGTCGCAGGTTCGGTTCACAGTCAGGGCACATGTCTGGGGACCAGGTCCCCAGTTGGGGGTGTGCAAGAGGCAACCACTCATCGATGCTTCTTTCTCTCTTTCTCCCTTTCCCTCCCTCCAGAAACAAATAATGAATAAACTCATTAAAAATGATCATAAGGAATTGTATATCAAATTTAAAAGGAACATACTGACCACATGTGTACATTTACATGTAAACACAAGCTTTCAGCGGATAAAGAGGTTCTCTAAGTCGGCTACAACTTTATGTATCTCATTGGACAATTGCATTCAGTAAGGCATGAAAGGCTGTCTGTGCTGCATCGTGGGCTTCAGCCTCTTCACTCAGGGACCGAGCAGGTGCTTTGCAGAACCCTGTTCTTCTGGGTGCTTCAGGGAGACCTGCAGGGGTGCGTAACATGCACCTACAGGTGGATTCTGGTTGTCACTTTGTTTCTAAAGGAAGAGGGGAGTTGCATTTATATACCTGCAGAGGACACGAATATGCAGAAAACCCCACGTGATCTACAGAAAAATGACTAAAACCAGTTCGTAAGTGAATTTAGTAAAATTGCCAGACACAAAATCAAAAGACAAACACATCAATTATATTTCTATATATCAGCGATGAACAATCATAACTGAAGTCTCGTAAAACTGTGTTATTGAGGTATAAAGCCACATAAATCCCGATTGTCACCGGACAGTTCCTACATACGCCATTGCCCCGTGGAATAAAGTCGCCACCGTGGCCTCTGTCCACCCAGAGGACTTGCTGTGCTCGGATGACCTTGGAGGAGAAGGTGAGGTCACTCCTCTGCTTTCTGCTTGGCGAGGCCACCCACAGGGCTGCAGAGTTGAGTGAAGTGGGACTACCTCCCACACAGCCCCTGCTGTCACCAGGGAGCTCGCTCATGGTCAGGGGAGCCGCGGACACACGGGGGTCGAGACTGCCACCCTGCCACCCAGGGCAGCCACATCCTGCTCCTCTGGCCCTGGGCTGCCCCTCTCAGAGGTCCACTGCTCTTCCCTGGAACCCTGTCCCCGTCACCCCAACCCTCTTACCGCCCCAGACTGTCAGGTGTCTGAACGCACCGAGCGTGTGCCTCACACCTGCCCCAGTGGAAGTGAGTAGCTGCTGAGCAGAGGTTTGCCACTGAACTTGGGTGCGGCTCCCTCTTGGCCCCAGCTGCAGGGTCCGCTCTGTGCCTCAGATGAGAGACAAATATACAAAGAGGGCTTTCTTCCCGGTGGCAAGTGCTGATGGGCCAGGATCTGCACCAGCTCTTCCTGATGCAAGGTTCTGTGCCGGTTCTGCCGGGTCCTCTAGATCCTGAAACCCACCGCGGGAGGGGCTCTGGACAGGGCGGCAGGGGGTCGAAGCGCTCAGTGCGAGGATAATGGGATGGCTTCCCCCACCCGTGTTCCTGGAACCGAGTCCTCTAGGGCCACCTCTTCTCTCCCAGGAATCTTCCTGCAGTCCAAGCTCTCTGCCCTGGGGCACCTGAGCTGGGAGGCCCTTCACCTGCCTTGGCCTGGTGGTGTTGGGAAGGGGTTGGGCTGGAACGAGACTGGCTTTTGACGGGCAGCTGAGCTCACAGGGCTGCAGGCCTGGCCCCCTCCCCACCTCCTCATCCCAGCTGGCTCCAGAGGGGAAGCGGGGGTGGGGGCAACTTCACAGGGAAACTTTTGTTCTTGCCCAGAACAGACACAGGCTGGGGACCGAGCTTCCCCTTGGCTGCCAGGGCGACTGGGGCCACTTGAGTTCATGTTTATTTTCACAGTGTGGATTCCATGGAGATAATCATTCCTGACAGGGACGCCCTGGGAAGCCGGCTGGGCCTCCAGTGGAGTGCCTACTATGTGCTAGGCCCAAGATAGGTGGGAGCCAATGAAACCCAGGGGTTAGACATGGAACTGCACTGGGCTGGGGAGGAGGCAGTCAAGGTTCAGAGAGGGAAAGCGATTGGCCCCAGGTCACACAGCAGGAGATCAGAGAGCTGGAAGGCAAGTCCACCTGCTCCTCTGGGTCCCTTCTACTTTGTGCCCAAACTACAGTCTGAGGAGCTCCGTCTCCTTGGGGTCTCGTGGAGGAGGTGCTCCCGAGGGCCCCGCACAGCCAGGGTCCCCGCAGCGGGTTGGATAAGAGAGTGGGTGTCTTTTCCTAAGGGTCCAGGCCAAGCAGCACAATTCCCTGAGCCTCATTCTCCTCTGTGTAACGGGGCTAGTCACCATGTCCGTCCGACCAGAGAGCCGGGCAGGTGGACGAGGAGTGAGAACTCAGTCATAACCATTGCTAACATCACTGTCACTGCTATTCCCTATTACCCACGCCTCGGTCGCTGGGCTCACCTGGGGCCCAGAAGACGGGTCAATGTGGTTCCCAAATGAAAACCTTTTCTGCTAAGGTGTGAGGGTGTGAGAGGACGGCTGGCCATGGCGGGGTCCCTGCTGCGGGTCTTCCCCAGCAACCCCAGCCCTCTCCAGCGGGGCCCACCACTCCTCACCCGCTATACCCTCCTCCCTGGGCCACAGGGCCGCACGGCCCCCTGCCAGCCCCGGCCCAGCGTCCCCCCAAATCCACCCTCCACGTACCTTGCGTATGTTTCTGTATTTACTTTCTCCAGCAGCTTATTTCATTTCTGAACTGCATCTCAAAGCCCCAGACAGACCCCACTCACCAGGCCCATCCCCAGCGCAGCCCGCGAGCCCCGCATCCGACTCCGGAGGACTCGAGGAAGCGGCCGAAGCAAAACCAAACATGGAACCAATCAAGTCTTTAACCTGACACTGCAAACTTCCCACAGACTTCAGAGAAATACCTCGAGAAGTGCACGACCTTTTAGTTTCTCCCCAAGGCTACCTCCTCCTCCAGCGGGGTCTTTCCAACATACAGATTTGACCTTGTCACTTCCCGGCTTCAAAACCCTTCGATCGCTCCTCATTATTTATTATTCTTATTTGCTAACATTTATCCAGGCCCTCTGCTGCCGGGCCCCCGCGCTGAATGCCTTTCGTGCGCCGGTCCCGTGGGGCAGGTCTCGGGGAGAAGGGAACCGCCGTGCCGGGGGACGGCGGGGTCACGCAGCTGGTGATGGCGAAGCAGGGATGCAAACCCGGGTCAGTGTGAACCCAGGGCCTGTGCTCCCACCTCTCAGCTTCCCTGCTGGGCTCCGCAGCCTGACCTTGAAGAGCCCCGTGGCCTGGTGCTGACGCCCCAACTCCCCGCCAACCCCCCTTCTCCTTCTGCCCTCTCCAGCTTGACCCTCCCAGCACACCACTTCCATCCCTCCGTCTCCGTGTCCTCCACAGGACCCTCTTGCCTCCAGCAACCCGTCGGCTCCCGTGGCTCGAACTTCTGAATTCCCGGCAGTTCTTTGAATTCCCCATTTTGAAATACAAACCTTCCTTTGACTCTCCTGCTAAGTGACCATCTTCTATCTCTCCACTTTTTATTTTGATTATTATTTTAAAAAGATTTTATTGACTTATTTTTAGAGACCGGGGAAGGGAGGGAGAAAGAGAGGGAGAGAAACATCAATGTGTGGTTGCCTCTTGCATGCCCCCAACCAGGGACCTGGTCCGAAACACCCAGACATGTGCCCTGACCAGGAATCGAACCAACGACCCTTTGGTTCACAGACTGGTGCTCAACCCACTGAGCCACACCAGACAGGGATCTTTCCATTTTTAACAGACCAGTGTGTGGCCCCTGGACCCTGACCCCCTCCTCACCTCCTTGTATCTGCTCTCTGCTCTCCTCTCCCCAGAAATGGCTCCGGGAAAGGCCACCTCTACCCTTCACATGGTCCGGTCCATTTGTTAGGTTTTTAGTCTTCATCTTCCATCCTCGACATTTCTTTCTGCTGGTTCACCACCTGCCGCCGCGGCTCCTCCAGCTGCTCCTTGGCGTCTCCTACTTGCCTACTTGCTCCTTGTCCTGAGTGCTGGTGTGCCCCAGCGTGCCAAGAATCCGGGCCCACAGGTGCTCCCTGGGGCACCTCGGCCACCAGGACCCCAGGGCTGATAAGCAAACCTGTACCCCACCTCTGGCTTATCTCTCAACCCGCAGAGCCAAGTGCCTCTGGGTGTCTTCACTGGGACCCTCAGACTCAGTACACGCCCCAGAAGCCCCTCACCCAGGAGGGACCCCTCCCAGGCCACCCATCCCACCAGAAAGCACCACGCCCAGCTGTGACCCAGCTGTGAAATCGGAACTTCCTTCGGTCTCCTCCCTCTTCTCCACTGTCCACTCCGAGTCCCGCACCAAGTCTCCGGTTCTACCTCATTCAGCCTCCTCACCGGTCTTCTCCCTGCGCCCCCCGCCGCCTCCCCCGCCCCCCAAACCCTTCTCCTCACTGTACTTAGATCAGTCTCCTTCAAATACAAGTTTGACCTGGTGCTGTCCCTTCGATGGCGCCCTGCTGCTCTCACCATAAACCTGCTTCAGTAAAACCCATCGCACCGTGGCCCCTGCCAGCTCCTCCATCCTCCTTTCTCATTGTTGGGGGGGGGGGGGGCGGGTCTCGGATCAGTACATGAACCCCCCTGCCAATCTCCCACCCTCGACACCCACCACTCCAGGCTCTCCTGCCTCCCTGCTTTTACAAGACCTGTTCCTTCCTCTCTGGTCTTCCAGGCAAACTACTCTTCATTTTCAGGTCTTCACTCAAATGTCATCTTCTTCCCAGTCCCCTGGAAGACTCAGGTGCCCCTTCTCCTACGGGCCTCCTGGGGCTTGTGTGGGTACCCACAGAAGCTGCTGTTTATTACATATAGTAGTCCTGTTCCGTCTGTCTTTCCTCCCCACCCTCCTTGGACTGGGACTTTCTTAGGGTTGGACTTGAAGAGGATTTAACCCCGGGCTCAGCCCAGGCTCTGGCACAGAGAGGGGGCTCGCAGAAATGTGTTGGATTGTCTTCAATTCAGAAAAGAAAAAACATCCGAGCTGAAAGTTTGGAGGATCTCACCAGAGGCCGGTCGATGGAGGCTTCAAGCCAGGGCCACACTTGGGCATCTCCTGGGCCCTGTCATCTAACATCTTCCAACACAAATCCTCAGTGCAGAGGGTCCCAGGGACTCTGGGACCAGAACTGGGTGTCCAGCTTCCTGGATGGGTCCCCCTCACCTGGGGTGTTGGGAGCTGGAGGGGCCTGGCCTTACATCTCAGCCCCTCTTCCCGGCTGTATGACCTTGGGCAAGTCCCTTCACCTTTCCAAGTCTCCGTTTCCCCCCTTCCAACGTGAGGAGGATCATCTCGACAGGTTGCATGGAGGCAAAGAGGTGACTTCAGCTAGACGCGTGTGGGCTACCCAGTGGGGGCTCAGGACATGCTTGTTCTCACACCATGCAGCCTTGGGGGCCTCCATGGCAGGCCTGGACCCCAGCCTTCCTGCTGGGAGGCCTCCCTGGGCCCATAATAGTACTGAGTTTTATTTAACGCTCATGCCAGGCTCTGTGCTTGGTGCCAGACCTGCATTATTATTCCCTGCCATCCTCCTGCTATGCCAAGGAGGAAGCTCAGGTTCAGAGAGGTCAGGCTCTCTGCCCAAGGTCACAAAGCCAGTGAGCGACATTGGGACTGAGCTCTTAATGGTTTGTCTGATCGGCGTGTGGTTCCTGGGCCAGGCTGGTCCTGGAGAGGCCCAGCCTCCCTCGCGGTCCCCAGCCAGGCGGCCTGGCCCCTGCCTCTCACCTCCCCTCTGCCCACTGCTAGATCTGTTTAAACTAGCTGAGCAGGGCGAGGTGGGGAGGCCGTGGAGAAGGTATGGAGATGTTTGTTTTCCTTGGGGGTTTATATCAACATTGGTCTTGACATTTCGCCTGTTATTATGTGTGGTTCTTTAGAGGGTGAAATAATATTTTCTTTTGCTTGAGAAAAGGACAAAGTTCAGACAGAGCTCTTGGCCCCAAATGGATTTTCCTCCTTCTCTGCTTTCCCTGTGCCATAGCTACTCCGAGTTGCTCGGAGCCACCTCTGCGGGGCAGACACCCTCCAGGGCTGCACTTCTCCCCGGCACCGCCAAGGAGGCCAGGTGCTGCAGGTTCGCTCCAGGCCGCAAATGCCATTTTTTTACCAGGGGTGCTGTTCGGGGCCCTTTCACTTGTGAGACAGAGGCTTCTGTGGGTGTGGGCTCTGTCTGAGTCCTGCAAATGTGCTCACCTGTCCTTAGACACAGGAGGGGAGCTGTCAGGACGTTTGCTGGTCACCCTGGACGCACTCCGAGGGTGATACACACAGGTGGTGCCAATGGTGCTCGCCGTGCACCGTAGGTAAATCCCAGAGGCACTAGAGATCCTCCGTGGCTTCACCGACGCCTCGATCTGAGTACATCTGGGCACCTGGAGATAATCAGGCCTTCTCCCTGATTCTGCAAAGACTTAGCTCCAAATGGAGTCCCGGCCTGAGATTCTGGTTGGACGTGACTTTGGGGGCCACTAACCCAGGAGAGCTCCCACTCCTGAAGAACTAATTTGCACTGTTTTTTATATATGATCTCACGTAATCCTCCTGCCCCCTAAAGAGGCGCACGTGCCGGGCAATCCTGCGTATGGTACCTTGTCCATCCTCCACCCCACCCCACGAGATGGGTGAAGAAGACCATGGAAGCCCAGCACCTGCTTAGCACGTGTGAAACTTACCTTTGCCACTTGGCAAAAGAAAGTGGGTGCCGTTCAAGTCCCTTAGGCTGCTTTCCGGGGCCTGGTGATATTTAGTAATATCCTGGTTGATTGAGATGCAATCAAGGGTCCTGGAGAAAATGATCTGTCCCCAGAAGTTGCTTGTGACGCTCCCGGTTTGGTAGATTTCAATACCTGACCTCTATCCCTTTCAAGGGCAGCATCCTGTCTGGGTGGATCTGAAAAGTAGCATCCATTTTTAAAAGAGAGCAAATTCGCCCTGGTGGACAAGGCGCTGGCCTGAGAACCCAAAGGTCGCTGGTTCGATTCCCAGCCAGGGCACATAACCAGGTTGCAAGCCAGGTCTCCAGTCAGGTCCATAGCTGGGGGCAGGCGAAAGGCAACCACACATGGATGTCTCTCTCCCTCTCTGCCTCTCTGCCTCTCTCCCTTCCTCTCTCTCTGGAAATAATAAAATCTTAAAGAGAGAGAGAGAGAGGAGAGAGAGAGAGCCCAAATCCTCTCTCCAGAATACAGACCCAGCAGCTTACTAGACAGTCTATTCTAAATATGCCTGAGCCCAGCTTAGGATGGACAGTCTGGTTTCCCATCTACTCTTTCGAACAAAGAACAGTTAGGCTTGGTGGGCAAAGCATTGTCCCCTTGTGCACGTGTGGAGCTGCCAGGGAAACAGAAGAGGCTGCTGGTGTCCAAAGGGCTTGAGTGTCCAAAACAGCATCTCTGTGAAGGTGACATTTGGGCTGGGACCTGAGATGAGAGAGGGCCACCTTGTGCTGACCCTCTAAAACAACCTTCCCCAAACAACACGTGGTTGTGGTTTTTCTCAGTCACCTTTGGGGCGACCTTGGGCCAAGCGTGGCTGGTTTTTGACTCTAGTTCCGTATCCCTGAGCCTGGGCTTTCATCTTGGGGATGCTTCAGGCTGGGAAGTCAGGGGGTTGGGCTCAAACCTGGGCCTGTCAGACTCCAGTTCTGGGCATTGCTTCATTTGCCCTGGTGTCAGAGGCTGGGACACCCTGCCTGAGTTGGCCCGGTGGGTTCCAGGGCTCCAAAAGGAGCGCCCTGAGCCCACCTCCTCCGTCCCTTCTCAAAACTGCCCTGTTGGCTCTGCCCACCTGGCTCAACCTCTGCTTTACACCTGCCACCCTTGCTCCTGAGTGTCCCTCCCAGCACTGGCCACACCAGGAGCTGCTCCCCCTGCATCCATGCCCAGGGGTCCAGCCTCCGCTGTGGTTCGCTGCCCAAGCTACACACACTTGGATACCACAGCCAGTGGTCACCCACCGCACAACCCTGCCCTCCACGGCACCCACCTGCTGCCTCCGTGCATGAAGTTAAAGGTCAAAATGGAATCTTTATTCCCTGCAATCCCCACCCAATCTGTCCCTCCCCAGCCACCCCATCTCTATAAAGGGATTTCCTTCCTGGGTCACGCATAGCCCAAATCTTGACCCTTTTCCTCTCCCACCCTCTGTTCCATGCTTCAGGAACCTTCAGCTCTGGTCCCAGAGCATCATGACACAGCCCACGACCCTCCCTCTACCTCGCTTTTGTCTGGTGCAAGACACCACCACCTTCTGCCTGGGCCACAGCGATGATGCCCCCGCCCCCCGCACGCCCCTGGCGCACTTGCACGTGGTCCTCTTAAAGCCCAAGTCAGCTCATGTCTGGCCTCTAGTTGTGACCCCCAGCACCTCCCAGCTGACTCAGGGCACAAGTCACCGCCCTGACACCGATGCCCTATGACTTCTGATCCTCCCTGTGCGTTCTGAACCTGCTCTGCTCCTGCCTCACACATGCCAGGCTCACTCCCTCCTCCGGCCTTTGCACTTGCTGTGCCCACCGCCTGGAGCTCTCCCCCCAGCACGTCCTTGTGGCTGCCTCCTCACCGTCCTCACAGAGCTGCTCAAATGTCACCTCCGCAGCACTTCCTCTTGGCCACCCTGTTTGGAGCCTCTTTGTGACGCCCACCCTGGCACTCTCATCCTCTTTCCCTGCGGTTTTTGTCTGGCGCACTCAGCACTAACCTATCGGATCGTTTGCTTAGTGCTTTGGTCCCCTGCCAACTGGAACAGGCGTGCATGGGGACAGAGGTGTGATCTGCTGCCTGCCCATTGCAGTGGCCCTGGAGCTGCACCCCCGCTGCATGGCTGGGCCCGTCCATGCTCCCTGGAGACCTGCCTCTGCCGCAGGCTCGACTTGGGCAGCGTACATGGACCAAGTTGTACGTGTTGCACCAGTGAAACTGGGGACCGACGCTGAGTTCACTGGCCAAGATGTGGACCCTTCCTCCTCTGTGCACTAGGCTCACTTCGGGCACCATTGTCATAGTTACCAAAAGTCAGAATGGCCCCGGATGTGGGTCTCTCTTTAGCTGGTGCCCACTCACCCAGGGACTCTGCCCTGGTCAGCTGCACCAGTGGTCAGTGGAGGCAGGGACACTTGTCTTTTAACCCAGGTCATACGTCAGAGACCAACCTGGGTTTCAACACTGCTTGATGCCACTGGGTGAGAGGGACACCCTAGGTCTTGCCTTCTAGTTGGGTCCCTTGGGTTCCATCCATGGAGATCAGGGTTGGGGGGATGGGGTCATATGCCAACCCAACGAGGGCTCCCTATGTGCTGGGCACCCTCAGTTGCTTCTGATGTCACCCCATGTCCTGCAGGTACCCCCGTTGGCAGTACTAGGCATACCTCTGAACAGTGGGTATGAGTCCCAGCTGGACAGAGCCAGAGACACAGTGAGACAGTTTCTGGGGACACAACAGCGTGGACAAGGCTCTGGGGAGTCTGCCCTAGGGCTGTCCCTGGTCCTCCTACTCCCACCCCTCCTCAGGTCTCAGCCCCGCCCCCAGCCCTGCCCTCCTGGCCCAGGCTCTGCAGCCTCTGCCACCGTCTGACTCTGACGTGCCTTTGAAATCTTATCTCTCATCTTGTTCTCTGTTTCCTCCCTGTCCAGGCCTCATCTGTCTCCTGTCTCCCACCCACCCCCCACCTGCTTCCCATCTGTATCCCTCCTCCCCGCCACCAATGGCCGGTGCCTGCTCCTGTCCTGTCCTGTCCTAACAGCCTGGCTCCAGCTCCAGCCTTTCTCTGACCCTCCAGGGAGAGATTCCAGAGCAGTGGGTTAGGACCCTGCCTCCTGCTTGTCCAGTGTCCCAGATCTGTCATTGATCCTTCTGCCTTCACTAGAGATGCTGGCCATAGCCTTTTGGGCCCCTCAGGTAGCTGGTCAACCCCTCCAGAAACCTGAGGGCCAGCTTCCAGGGACCCTCCTCCAGGCAGCCTTCCAGACCCTCCCAGAGAAGGCTACCGCTCCCTTCTCTGAGCTTGCCCAACCCAATGTGTCCCACGACCTTTTCCTGGATTATGTGGGTCACGGCTGCTTGGGGTTCTGCCTCCACTTCAGTTTGTGACCTCCCTGAGGGCAGGGACAACTCCACTCTTCATTCTTTACAGACAGGGAAACCGAGGCTGGGTGAGCCGGTGTACCATCTCTGGTTCCTCACAAGTCTACCTCTGTCCCATCGTTCAGGACTCAGCATTAGTGTCACCCCTTCAGTGAGGTTGTCCTGACACTCGACCTAACCTGGCTCCCTCCCACCCTTCCTGCCCACCCATCCTCCACCCCTGCATGCCAGTTTCACCCTCTGGGGCTTTATCTTCTGCTACACAGAGGAAACAGATAGGAATACCCTCATCTTCCCGGGCACCAAGAGCAGCTGACAGTAACCCAATCTGGGTGGGCACAGTGCTCTGGGCCCCCAACGGAGCTCCCAGGCTTCCTGCCCCTCCCCAAAGTCACGAGTCCCTTGCTGAACTCAAATCCCGGCCCTTTCCACAGTAGCTGAGTGACCCTGAGCGAGTTCCTTCTCCCTGGGTCTCAGGGGCCGCACTTGTAAGTTGTGGAGGAGACTGAAGACGGTGCCCGGCTCAGGGTTGTTGTGAGAATGAAAGGGAATCAACAGTAATGTGCATGAAGAACTTACAGTTGGACCCGGCACACAGCAAGTGCTCAGCTCCTTGTCCCCGGGCGCTGGGGATGCAGTGGCAACAGAAGTAGAGAAGTGAGTCATGTGTTTGAACATGAGGATCTGCTCACTGCACATCGGTAATAAGTTATCAATCACTTTTGTTGGCATGGCCCCGGCCTCTCTCCAGGGCTTTACAAACGGAGTCCTCCCAGCAGCACTGATTGGAAGGGTGGCTGCGATTCCCCCCGTTTTCTACATGAGGACACTGAGGAGGAAGGCCAGGGAGACAGTTGCCCGGAGCCGAGCAGGAGCGGAGGTGGGGCTGGGGAGCCCAGGACGCAGCAGCCCACCTGTCTACCTGCCCGACAGCCTTTCAACCTGTTGTACGCCTGCCACCACCTCAGAAGATAGACTTTGTCCTTCTGGCTCCCCCAAGAGCCTCCATTCCCCACCCTCCATGTTATGTTCTTTTTTCCCTTTTTTGTTGTACTTATCACGAGTGGAAATCAAATTATTTTTCTTGTTCATTATCCTTTTCTCTCAAAAGCATTTCAGTTCCAAAGGGGCAGAGACTTTGTCTTTCTGTTCACTGCAAAATCTCTAGTGCCTGGCACAGAGCAGGCCCTCTGTAAACTCCTGTCCAAAGATGTTCTTCCCACAAGACAGGACTCTGCGTCCGTGCAGATCATCTAGGGACAAGAAGAAGGAATGAAGCTTGGGATCCGGCAGCGTCAGCTGGGCTGCAGTGCCCTATTGCGGCCAGTAGATGGCAGCAGAGAACAAGATACCTGAAGGGTGGAGCCCAGGTGAAGGTACAGGTTTGACCTTAGAAGGGAGCTTCTGTGTGCGTGTGCGCGCGCGTGTGCGTGCCCGCGCGTGTGTCTTCCTCTATCTTCTCTGGCAGATCCCAGCTGGGCAGAAGGAAGCCTTTTCTAGTAGCATATAATAACAGTTATCATAGATTAACTATAAAAGCGATAGGTGCCAGGCAACCCATACGCTTTATCTCAGTGAATTTTCACAATAGCTCTATTGTTAACCTCATTCTCAGACAATGAAACGGAGACGCAATAACATACCCCACTTCACGCAGCCATGGGGGAGCCAGGACTAGCAGACAGATTGCTTTCACAACACCTTCCAATGGGCCCCTGAGCTTCAGCTGTCTCCCTGCGTACTCAGTGGGCCACCCTTGGGAGAGGAGGTGAGCTCCCCATCTCTGGAGGTGTGCATGCTGTGACAAATAATCACTGGCCAGAGAGGGTGTGGAGCACCAGATGCCCATGGCCCCTCCTGGCCGGGCAGGACCAGCTGCATAATTTTCAGGACCCAGGCAAACTAAAAGTGTAGGGCCTTCTGCTCCAAAATAAAGAATTTCAAGATGGTGACAGCAGAGCATTAAGCCAAACACAGGGCCCTTCTCTATGCAAGGTGCTGTGAGACTCACAGGTTGCAGGCCTGGGAAACCAATCCCTTTGGGTCCGGGGAGGACGTGTGAGAGACCGGTCTCAGGAGCCCCTGGGAAGCCACCGGCCCAGCTCAGCAGGAGTTCAGGGAAAAAGTCCCCCTCAGCACGTTTCTTCTGGCAAGACAGGACCCTGCATCCCTGTACCTTTTATCTTCCTTTTCTGGCAGTGATTTATCTCCATGGGGATGGCTGGGGCGGCCTTCGAGGCACAAGTCCCGTTTGATGGTCCATGAATCTTTCTTCCCTTTCCGGATCCTCCGGCCACTCTCCATGCGGCCGGGTGGACCCACCACTTCCTTTCTGCCAAGTGAGGATTAGGAAGCCATAAAACAAGGAACCCGAACCCCTGGCCGGGAGAGCACACACATGGACCTCAGATGCGCTGGCCAGCTGGCAGGAGACCGAGGGGGGCTGCAGGGATCGAGCCCCTTTCCTCAGGGGCCACCATTTCAAGTCTTCCCGATCCATCCCCAAGGGGGAGCGAAGATGCTGGCTGAAGCCAGAGCTAGAGGTGGTCCTGGCTGGGCCGGGTGTGAGGAGCCTGGCCGAGACCAGGTCGGGAGAGCTAAGCACCTACTATGTGCTGACGCGTATACACCTTGTCCTCATGTCTGCTGGGTTGTTCCCCTCTGAAATGTGCAGACGAAGAATCGAGGCCTCTGGGATGTGAGGCCACTTGTGCTAAGATCACAAAGTCAGGATATGATGGGGTAGGATTTGAATCCAGGTGACTAGGTAACAAGGCTCTACCACAAAGACAAAAAATTAAGAACAGCAATATTTGGAAAACATTATTTATTTTGAATGTCATCTATTCTTTAAAAATTCTGTTATAAAGGTATATAGGAAAAAATTCAAAAGTGGTGTAAAATAAGGTAAGTTTGAAAATCGTGGCTTCCCTTCCCCTCTCCTGTTGTCCATCATGCCCCAGATTTCAGTTCTTTTCAATATCTACCCAGAAGTGGAATTGCTGGATCGTATGGTCATCCTATTTTCAAGTTTTTGAGGAATTACCATGCTGTTTGCTACATTGGCTGTGCTGTCTTCATGTCCATCCACAGCGTAGGGGGGGTCCTGGTTTCTCCACATCCTTACCCACACTTGTCTTCTGTTTCCTGGTTTATTTTTATTTTTTATTATTTTAAGGTTTTATTCGTTATTTTTAGAGAGAAGAGCAGGGAGGGAGGAAGAAAGGGCGAGAAACATCAATGTATGGTTGCCTTTCATCTGCCTCCAGCTATGGACCTGGCTGGAGACCTGGCTTGCAATCTGACTATGTGCTCTGACTGGGAATCGAACCAGCGAACTTTGGGTTCGCAGACTGGCACTATCCATTGAGCCACACCAGCCAGGGCTTGTTGTTTTTATAATAGTTATCTAAGTGGTGCAAAGTGTAGTTTTGATTTGCATTTCTTTCTTTCTTTCTTAAAGATTTTATTTCATTATTTTTAGAAAGAGGGGAAGGCAGAGAGGCAAAGAGGGAGAGAGACATCAACGTATGGTTGCTTTTCACCTGCCTCCAGCCACAGACCTGACTGGAGACCTGGTTTGCAACCTGGTTACGTGCCCTGGCTGGGGAATCGAACCTGCGACCTTTGGGTTCACAGGCCGGCACCTTATCCACTGTGCTACCAGCCAGGGCCTGATTTGCATTTCTTTAATGCTTAGTGATGCAGAGCATCTTTTCATGTGTTTATTTGCCATTTGTACATCTTCTTTGGAGAAACTATTATTCAAGTCTTTGGCTCATTTTTGAATTGTGTTTTTGTGACATTTTTTTATTGTTGAGTTTCAGTTCTCTATATATTTTGGCTATTAATTCTTTATCAGATATTTGATTTGTAAAGATTTCCACCCACTCTGTTGGTTGCCTTTTTATTCTCCTGACGGTGTCTGTTGATGCACAAAATTTTAAATTTTGATGGAGTCCGATTTGGCTGTTTTTGTTGTTGTTGTTGTCTGTGTCTTTGGTGTCTGGGAAGCTTTTGTCCTAGTTTTCTTCTCAGGGTTTTATAGTTTAAGGTTTTACATTTAGGGCATAGCTCCATTTTGAATTAATTTTTGTATAATGTGTCATTCTTTTGCATGTGGATATCCTGTTTTCCCTGATCCCTTGGTTGAAAAGATGATCTTTTCTCCATTGACTAGTCTTGGCATCATAGTCAAAATCATTTGGTCATACATGTGAGAATTTATTTCTGTATACTCTATGCCATTTGTCTATATGTCTATGTTTATGGCAGCACCAGTATTTTGATTAATACAGTAAATTTGTAGTGAGTTTTGAATTCAGGAAGTGTGAATCCAAGTTTGTTCTTATTTTTCAGGATTGTTTTGGCTATTTGTTGTCCCTTCTTGAGATTCCATATGATTTTTCAAATGCTTTTTATTTCTGCAAAAAAAAAAAAAAAAAAAAAAAATCATTGAGATTTTGATAGGGATTGCATCAAGTATGTAGATTGTCTTGGAAAGTATTGACATTTTAGAAACCTTAGTTCCTCCAATACGTGAACATGTGATGTCTTTCGTTCCTTTTCAGAAATGGTTTATAGTTTTTACTCTGCAAGTCTTTCTCCTGCTTGGTTAATTAATTCCTAAGTATTTTAATGTTTGTGATGCTATTGTACATGAAATTTTCTTAATTTATTTGTTCAGGTTGTTCATTGTTAGTGTTCAGAAGTATAACTTATTTTTTATGGTGATTCCGTATCCTGCTACTTTGCTGACTTTGATTCTGAATTCTAACCATGGTTTTTAGAATTTGATTATTAATTCTAACCATGAAAATTTAGGGGTTTTCTACAAGTAACTTCATGTTACCTGTGAGCAGATACAATTTTACTTCTTCCATTCTAATTGCATGCCTTTTAGTTCCTTTTCTTGCCCACTTGCTCTGACCAGGACATCCCGTGCTGTACTAAATAAAAGTGGTAACCTTCCTTGCCTTTTTCCTGATCTTAGAGGAAAAGCATTCATTCTTTCACTGTTGAGTATGACGTTCGCTGTGGGTTTCTCATATATGGTTTTTATTATGTTGAGGTAGTTACCGCCTATTGCTAGTTTGTTGCGTATTTTCTTTTTCATGAAAGGGTGTTGAATTTAGTCAAATGTCTTTCTGCATCAACTGAGATGATCATGTGGTTATTTCCCCCCTTCATTCCGTTAATACAGTGTATTACATTGATCAATGTTCATATGGTAAATTATCCTTGCATTCCAGGAATAAATCCCACTTGGTTATGGTATATAATCCTTTAAACTTGTGGTGCAGCACATTTTACACTTGAGGTTCAATATCATAGATGTGTTGGCCTATTTAATATCAATCTCCTGTTATGGGAGGAGACCAGGTGGGTCTTGTTTGCCACTGTTCCCCAGCACCATGCACAAAGCTTAGTGCAGGGTGAGGACTCTCTAAATAATGACGGACTGACTGACTGACTGAATGAATGAATGTATGAGCAAGCAGGAAAATGGTGGAAAGAAATCAGCCCAAATAGAAAACTGTATTGGATTGTAGATGATTTCAATTTTCTATTTACACTTTTATTTTTATACATATTGATCCTGATTTTATTTTATAATCAAGTGAAAATCAAACATACGTTGCTTTAATGCTAGGATGAGAAATTGCTCTGGGAGCTGAGAGGAGACAGGACTGAAAGCTGTATCAGGGCAAGAACCCTGCTAAGAAGGCTGCTGGGTGCCCAGGTGGGATGGTGTCAGCGGGGTATGTGTGCAGGGACCATGAGGGACAGAGCCCCCATTTCCTCATCTAGAAAACCATGCCAGTAGTCTTTCCTGTACTTACAATACAAAGCTCAAATAAAAACAGCTATCACTTATTGAGCCTCATCCCATGCTCTTTACTGTCCTATTTAACGACCTTCCATTCCCAGTTAAGGACCATTTTCTTTATTTTCCAGGTAGGGAAATTGAGACAGGGGTTTATTCAAATCCTAGCTCAGCCATAACACAAACTGTGTGTTCCACAGGAAATGGTTTCTGAGCCTTAGTTTCCCTATCTGCATAATGGGTATAACAACAGCCCCTACATCTTGGGGTATTGTGTGAAGTCAGTAGGATTGTGCACAAAAGCTTATCTGCCAGGAGGGGCCCACGTCTATGAGCTGCCCATCATCACCATTTCCAGAAGAAGTGAAGTCACGTTTCTAGGGTCAGACAGCAAACCAACGGCCAAGCAACGATTCCATCCAGGTTTCTCTAACCCCAGGTCCCGTGTGAGCCTCCCATGCTCAGCAAGAACCCTGGCTGGCAGGTGCCTGCCTGGAGCGTAGTAGGGCTCCCTGCACGCGGGGAGCGGCTGGGGTTCTCCCAGTTGTGCAGCGTGGACGCGGAGCGGTCAGGGACCCACCCTGGTGGGGATTTCCAGCCCGTGTGTCCAGCTCAGCGGCCGTTTCCCAGCAGCCGCCGCGCCGCTAATGGGCCTCCCTTCCTAACAATACGCCGTGATAACAGACAGATTTAATTAAAAAGACCACACGTCCTTCTCTGCAGAGCGGCAGCAGCCAGGGTGCAGGGCTTGCAATTAAAACTTAGCTCTATAAAGTCAGCGCGCAGGCGTGGGTGCCTGGAGCTGCCAGGTTTTCTAAAAAGAATGCCCCCGCCCTTGCATGCCCGTGTTATTTATCGAGTTAATTTCGTCCTCTGGCCGCAGCGTGAACCAAGTCGGAGCCCCGGCCCGACCCTGACTTGCCTCCCAGGCTGTGCCCCGCGCACGCTCGCCTCCTCTGGGGAGGAGCGGGGCCGCTATAACCGGGAGAGGCCCGGGCTGGCTCCCGGCTCGGCGACGTCTGACCGATGACAAGCCCCTCCCAGGTCTTCCGTTTCAGCCTCGAGAAAAGAGGCAGACGAGGCTGGCCGCGGCCGGGAGGGAGCGCTCAGACACGAGGGCGTGGGTGGTTGTTCGTACCAGTATCCTGACCCTCAGGGCTCAGGGTGGGAGCCCCCAGACAAAGCCCAGGAGGTCTTTGGGGGTGGCTGGGGAAGCGCAGGCTGGCCCCGCCAGGTCCCAGATGTAGCAGTGTAGAGTGGATACTTGGGAGGAGGAAGGATCAGGGTTCGAACCTCGATTCTGCCACTTCTGAGCTGTGTGGACCTGGGTGAGTGACTTCCGTCCTCTGGGCTCTGTTTTCTCATCTGTAAAATGGGGATGAGAACGGAACCTTCCTTTTAGGGTTGCAGCCTGAGGTGTGTTCACATGCTGGCACGGAGTAAAAGCTCCGATGCTGTGTGCTTGGGCGCTGTGGCCGGTGAGAGTGACATTTAAGGCTGAGTGGAGGGGTCACAATGCCTGGCTTTCTGGCCTGGTTCTGGGCCCAGTTTCCTGGAGGACCTCGGGCCTGCACCCAGCAACCGGAGGCCCCCACCCCCACCCCACCTGTTTACTCCTCAGGTGCCCACCGCTGTCAGGCTGGGGACAGGGTGACTGACTTGCAGATAGATGGCCTGATAGCACAGCTTGTGAGACAAAGCTATCAGAGACGATGACAGGATACTGAATGGGCTTCTGCGAGCGGGCGGGCGCAGAATTGCATTCGGCACAGATTTAATTAAAAAGACTCCCAGCTTTCTGATAATCCTCCAGGCAACGGCTGGGGCAGGGCCTGAGGGCGGCTCGCTGGTGGCTGCGAGTCCTACCGATAAAGAACTCTGGGGGAGGGACACAGGGAGCCCCCTTGGTCTGCCCGATGTCACTGCTATCAGCCCGGCCCATCGCCCACCCAGAGAGGGGTGGCAGCCGGGACACAGCTGCCGCCACCCTCCACCCCAACAAAGAAAACCCCTGCTCATTCTGTGGCCTCTGCGTCCCTGCCCCCACCCACAGCTGCTGTGTTCCTGGATGGAGCACCCTGCCTGGCACTTCCACCCATGCCCCGAGTCCGGCTCCCTAGCCCTGGCCTGCTCCCTGGGGCTGGGGTGCCCCAGTGTTGGCGTCCTCTGCTCTGCTCTTCGGGGCAGATGGGGAGGCCAGGCACCATGTCCACCTCCTGGTCTTTGCTGTGCTGGTCCTTCTGCCCAGGTTCCCTGTTGGGATTCTGACTTGTACCTTCAAGCCCCAGCCTGAGGTGTCCCTCCCTCACTGCCCTCCTCTGAGTCCCCAGTCCCCAGTCCCGGCAGAAAGGAGGGACTCAAGGAACACATGATGAATGAATGAATGAATGAATGAATGAACGAATGAATGAAGTGGATGTGTAAGCCTGACTTGGTACAGGCACTCTGCCTAGCACCAGCTTTACTGATCACCAGCCCAGGAACCCAGCAGGCAAGTAAGGCCTTCTCTGCACTTCAGTGTCCTCCCCTGCTCCCGAGGGGCAGCCATCGGAAAGGTAGCCCACAGGGGTGTAATCCCTGCCAGTTCATCAGCCCCTCTCTGCACCCTCTGGTCATCCCTCAGTAGGGGCATCCAGCCCAGGCTGTGGCGCCCCCATGCCCAACAGCAGAGCTGAGAAGGTGAGATGAGTCTTCCTCTCTGCCCTTTTCTCCCTGGACCCTGCCTCCACCTTAGAGCCCATGGCAAAATAGTTTAAGTTTAATTATTTAAAACACACAACAATTCACATGGTTCAGTTATGGATGGCTAGAACGGTGAAGTCCCAGTTCCCGGCTCCACCAGGAACTGCTGCCATCAGCTTGTAGGGTGGCCTCCCTGAGCTTCTGTGTGCAGGTACACGTTGAGGTAGGAGCCGAGGCGCACACACAACGAAATGCCGTGTCCCGCGGTCCCTTCCTTCCTCCCTTCACCCTGTGTTGCTGTGGATGGGTGTTCTTTCAACAGCCGCATAGTGTTCCGCTGTGTGCACAGCCTGACGTATTCGTTATTATTAACAAAGCGGTATGGAAGAGCCTTCTAAATGCACTGGATTGCCTGTGGAACAACTCCTAGAATAGAACTTTACGGCTTGAAGGGTGAAATCCATTGCGATGTTGCAAACGTATTCACTCAACCATCCATCCATCCGATGTTTGCCTACCATGTGCCAGGCACTAAGCGGGGCACAGAGGGCTGCGTGGTCCACGAGCCAGGCCTGATCTCGGCCTCTAACACTGCCTGCTCTGTGGGCTCCGCTGCAAGAGGCGCCCCTGCCCTCCAGACCTGTTCTGGCTTGCTGTGCCGCCAGCTCACATGCAGACCCCCACCCCGAAGTGTAAGGTCCCCTGTCCTTTCCCATCTAGCCTGCTGTGTCCTTACATTCCTACCCAAAGCCTTCCTGGATCGTGGAGGCTCCAGCTCTGGGAACTCCAGAGAGTAAGCCCCGTGGTGGTGAGTACCCTCGCCTGGAACGCCTGATGTGCTGGGCTGCTGGGCTACACTTGGGAGCCGTGGCTCTGGAGTCAGACCACTTGGGTTCAAACCTTCTCCCCATCGCCCTTGAGCCCTGTGGCCCTGGGCAAACCATCTGCCCCCTCTGGCCTTGGCTTCCTCATCTGAGAAATGGGGACAAGAGTCTGACCTGCCTCCAGACTTGTGGCAAATGCTCCAGGATACCCTCCAAGCTCTCTCCAAGTGGCCACCCACCAATCTGCTGAGACCTGAACCAGAGGGATAGACAGATGGCAGGAGGCGCTGTCCTAGAGACGGGACCCTGGTCCTGGGTTTACCTCACTCATCCTGTGTGGGGGCGGGGAGTTTGGGGAACAGAGGGCAGGTAATGAGGCTGTGCTACAGGGCTGTGGGAAATAAGAGAGACCCCAGGGGTGCTCAGCCAGACCCTCCTCCAGCAAATGTCACCGTTTCCTCCAGTCCTGTCACTAGGACATCCAGGCCTCCGCCTTCCCCTGCTGGGAGTGAGGGGTGGTGAGGAGGAAGCAGGGGATGATGGGAACTTACAAGACCTGTATGTGGGGTGTCAGGTGCTGAGTCCAGTGGGAGAAGCCTGGGGTGAGGACAAGGGTGGAGGGCCAGAGCCCTTCAGGGTAGGGCCAAGCCAGGAGTCACCCCCATTCCAAGATGAGGTTCCTAAGCCGTTGGGGTTCTGTGTAGACCAGGAAGCCCCCACCCACCCCACTGCCATGTGCTTACTGAAAGAAGATTGGGCGCTTGACTATAGCTCATTAACGTGCAAGAATCCTTTGTGAACCAGGGTCGTGGGGGCCGAGGGGTGGTCAGGATGGCCCCAGCCTCCCTGGACATATGGGATCTATGTAAGGGGATGGTTCTAGAGTATTCCGCTGAGCATCCCATCTCTACCACAGACGTGGCGCACCAGCAGCAGCTTCAGGGCCGCAGGTCGGCGGCGCAGGGTTGGATAGGGATGGGTGACCAGAGTGCCGATGGCAAGGAGTTGTTCCGAGACCCCGCGACTCTGAGTGAAGGGCAGCTGTGGGCTATTTCCAGATCCCCTTGTCAATGGTGGGCGGGGGTGTCTGTGAATGCTAATTCAGGAGGGTGCCAGTGAGGGGCATGCAGGGGAGAAGGGGCCAGGCCTGTCCCAGGAAGAACGAGAAATTTAGTGGAGGGTGGAAGGGGAAGGGGTTCAAGGTAGACAGATGGCATTGTGACTTTGTGGTGGTAAAATGAGGCCAGGTCATGGGAGGACTTGGAACGGGGATGTCGGCAGGGCAGCAGCGTGAACCCAGATCCGTGGGCTGCCCTGCACCCTGGTGCAGCTCTGAGCTCCCCTGGCGGCTGCAGACCACAGCAACCTCGGTCACCTCCAGCGGGTGGGGTCTGGGCTGCTACTAGGAAAGGACGATTTCAATAAACTTCCAGGTGAGTCTGCTGCTTGCTGGGATGGGAATCAGGACGACGGGGAGGGGTGGGTGTGCGGGAAGGGGTCTTCAGCAGGGGCACCCTCCTTCCTGGAGGACTACCGGGACCTCTCACTGCTCTGGTCAGCCTGCCACAGTGTCGCCAGATCTCCACCACTTGGCCCACTGACCAGCCCGTTAGTCACCCCTCTGGTAGAGAAAATTGATTAGCTTCTATTTTTTTTTCATTGAACAAGTTAGGAAAGTAATCCACATAATACCTATTTATTAAAAATAAAACTTCAGGGACCAATGATAAATAAAAGAAAATCAAACCCACTCATAAGCCTATCACCTGGAGACTGGCACAATTTAAGAGATTAGTCTATTTTCCAGGAATATGCATTTTGATTTATCCAGCAAATGTTGATTAAGCCCAGCAGTGAGGTGAAGCAATACAGAGAAGCCACATACAAACAAAACACACACACACAGACACATTTCTTTTTTTTTTTTTAAGATAGTATTATGTTATTTGTGCTAGTTAGTAACCTGACAATTTTGACAGCTCTTCCATGTGCAAATATCCATGCATCTATTTAGTATATCTTTCTTATTTTTTAAAATATTGAAAGATAAAAATTTATTTATTTATTTATTTATTTTAAGTGGTTTTGTTTTTTTAAGGATTTTTATTTACTTATTATTTTTAGAGAGAGGAGAAGGGAGAGAGGCAGAGAGAGAGAGAGAGAGAGAGAGAGAGATCAATGGATGGTTGCCTTTCACCTGCCTCCAACAATGGACCTGGCTGGAGACCTGGCTTGCAACCTGGTAATGTTGCACTGGTTGGGAATCAAACCAGCGACCTTTGGGTTTGCAGGCTGGCACCTTATTCACTGTGCCACCAGCCAGGGCTTAAAAGATAACAATTAAAAATTACAAAAAGCTATAGTCCTCTCAGTTTTTGAGGGGGACATCTTTTCAGAATTTTTATGCATATAGATATACGAGGTCTGTTCCGATGGTATTGAGCTAATGTCAATGTTCATTGTATTGTTAATTGTACAACGCACATTGATATTGGCTCAATACCTTCGGGATAGACCTCGTAAATACATTATTTCCCATTAACTGCAAATGTACTATGTATATGGCTTGACGTTTGCTTTTGAGACTTTAGCGAGCGCCTCTTTCCCTGAATCCTCACCAGCCCTGCATGTGACCATTCTTTTGAACCTTGACCAATCCGATAAGCAAAGTATGTGATCTTGATGTTATATTAATTTGCCAATTTTATTTGAATATTGCTGAGTTTGGGCACCTTTTTTTACACATATTTTAATTTCATCTTTTATTTCATCTTTTGTAAATTGTCTCATATTTTTAGATTTGCAAGAGATACGTAAAATATATGCACTTCTGTCATGTATCTAGAAAATATCTTTCCTCCTTCCACCTTAGAGTGTGTCTTTTATATTTTGCTCATTTGGAATATTTATACACCAACTATGTTATAATTTTATGTAGTTCAATATAGCAATTGATTTTTTTGGTCTTTGGAGTTACATTAGAAAGATCTTTCCCACACTCAAGATGATAAAAATACCAATATTTTCTTCTGATAATTAAAAATTTCCCTTCTAAAGACTTAAATCTTTACTCTATCTAGAGTTTATTTTCACATAAGGTAGGAATTTATCTTTACTTTATTCTCAGTGGTTCCCCAAATAGCTTCACATTTTTTACAAAAAAATCCATATTTCCTAATTGATTAGAATTTTACATTTTGCTGTACTTAATCCTTTTATGGATCTATCTCATCAACATGCTTATCTCTTCCTCTTCCAATACCTTTCTGATTTAATTACCATAGTTTGCAGTATGTTTTGTTATCTTATAAGCAAATTCTCCTCATTAATCTTTCTGTTAGAAAATTTCATGGTAATTATTTAATTAAAAGATAAAACTCCACTGGTTTTTTGTTGGTACTTGCTTACATTTGTAGATGACTTTGGTGAAGGTAGTCATTTTAATTTTTTAAATTAAAAAATTTTTAAGATTTTTATGTATTATTTATAGAGATAGGGGAAGGAAGAGGAGAAGAGAGGGAGAGAGACATCAATGTATGGTTGCCTTTCACCTGCCTCCAGCTACAGATCTAATTGGGAGACCTGGCTTGCAACCTGGTTATGTGCCCTGGCTGGGAATTGAACCAGCGACCTTTGGGTTCATAGGCTGGAGCCTTATCCACTGTGCCACCAGCCAGGGGCTAATTTTTATTTTTTTAAAGATTTTATTTATTTACTTTTAGAGATGGGGGAAGGGAAGGAGAGAGAGGGAGAGAAAAATCAATGTGTGGTTGCCTCTTGTGCACCCCCGACAGGGGATCCAGCTCACAACCTAGGCATGTGCCCTGACTGGGAATCAAACTAGCAAACTTTGGGTTCACAGGCCAGCACTTGATCCACTGAGCCACACCAGCCAGGGCAAGGTAGTCATTTTTAAAATAGATTTTTACAGTAATCAATCTTCTCTTCCAGTTAAATCCCTTGTATCTTCAGTTATTTAAAAGTTCTTCTATGTCCCTCAATAAAGTTTTTTTAGTTTCAGAGGCTCTGCACACTTCTGGTTCTGTTTATTTTTAGACATTTGGTACTTTTTAAATAGCTTTTATAAGTGGGATTTTTCCATTAAATTTTCCAACTTCTTCCTGCTGAAATCTAGCAATTATTTCTTCCTACTTATCTAACCACTAAGTATTTTACCAAACTCGCTTTTTAGTGCTAATAATTTTTTACTCAATTGTGTTGCGTTTAACAGGCAAATAGCATCTTCATTTCAAAATGGTGATTTAAAAAAATACTGACATTTTCTCTTAGCTCACTGGTACGGCGTGAGTATTAGGAGTGGGCAGTTGTGGTCTGGGAACCACGAATGACCTCAAGCGTGGGCCAGTCATACCCCACGCTACTTTCCACCCCTGGGGCCAACCATGAAGAGAAGGGTGTGTAATTGTGTGTCTGTGTCCCGAAGGCAGGAGTAAGAGGACAGCTTCAGTCACAGGCCTCCCTGTTGTCGACCTAGGCTGGTGCACACATCTATCGCTGGTCTTCCACTTTGTCTTTTCCTTTGTTTTTAAATTGTTATGAGAGTTTATCTGAGCCAAATCGACAGTGTATGCTGGGGAATAAGATCTCAAATGGTCTGAAGAGTAAGGGTTTTTGCAGCTTAGTGTTTTGCTCTTTAGGTGCAAAGTCTGCCTAATATTTAGATCAATAATGGACATTGATAATCAGTAGCTCTTCTTCCTGTTAACCATGTATTGTTGGACCTGCACTCCTGGGACAGATGTGACTTAGTCACAGTGAATTATACTTAAAAAAAAAAAAAGATTTTATTTATTATTTTTAGGGAGAGGGGAAGGGAGAGAGACACCCATGTACGGTTGCCTTTCACCTGCCTCCAGCTAAGGACCTGGCTGGAGACCTGGCTTGCAACCTGGTGATGTGCCCTGGCTGGCAACCGAACCGGCATCCTTTGGGTTCACAGGCTGGTGCCTATCCATTGAGCCACCAGCCAGGGCCTGGATTACACTTTTAATGTTCTGTTCAATGCTCTGGGATAGTGTTTGATTTTGTATTTTCCATCAATATCTCAGATGAGATTGCTCTGTAGGGCATGTGTATGCCACCACCTTTGTTGGGTTATGGCATTAGCTCTGTACTAGCTTCATAAAATTATAAGTGACACTTTGCATCGTATTCTCCGGAAAGTAGTAATTATGTGTCAATTAACTATTCTTTGTGAGGTCTCATAAAACCACCAAGGCCTGGTGCCACTTTCGGGCCATCTTTTTAAAGCTGAAATGTCACCATGCCACATGTTTCCCAATAGCTACTCATTGATCACAGGAGAAAGTGCAAATTCTCTGACATTTCTAACAGTTTGTTTGAACCCTACACCAGCTCTCACCACCATCTGCCCTCTCTCCTCTTCTGGCCGCACCTAACTTTCCTTTGAGAGGTTCTCTTTAGATTCCTGTGGAATGACATTCACTGTGTTAATATTCAGTTAACTGTATCTTTCAGTTCATGTGCACACATGTTCACTGAGCATTTCCTTTGTGTGCAGTCACATGCTGGTCCTGGGAGAAAGAATCCCAGCCCTGTGTTCATGTTGCTGTCTGGCTATTTGGGGGAGCAGGAGAGAAAACAGACCTTATGATCAGTGTGGTAATTTCAGTGAGGGGGATATGGATGGGTGTTGTGGGACCACTGGGAAGGGCCACCTGACTCAGTCCAGAAAGAGAAATCAAACAGGCTTCCTGGAGGAGGTGGCCCTGGATTTAGACTTCCATGATGAGAAGTGGGGACAGTTTATTCCAGGATAAAGGGACACTGTGAGCCAAGGAAGGCCAGAACAGCCTCCCTCATTTCTCCTCAGGATGACTGCAGTCACCTCCCAGCATGTCACATCAGTTCCCTGCAGGAAGTCCACTAATGGCTCCTTAGTTTCCTTCAGATATATTCCACAATCCTTGGTGTGAACCAGGCCCACCGTGATCTGGCCTCTGTGTTTCTCTGAATTAACTTGATCCTTCTATTCAACCACTGCTGTTCCACCCCAGGGCCTTTGCACTCACTGTTTCCTCTGCCTGGAGACTCACACTTTCACTTTCTCCATGTTTCAACCCAAATGTGAGGCTGTCCTCAGCCCCTGTTTATATGGTTGTTTTATAACAACCAGCCCTGGCTGGTGTGGTTCCATTGATTAGAGCATTGTTCCATAACTGAAAAGTTGTGGGTTCAATTCCCAGTCGGGGCACATACCTAGGTTGTGGGTTTGATCCCTGGTCTAGGCGCATGTGGAAGGTGGCCAATTGATATTTCTCTTTCACATCGACATTTCTCTCTCTTCCTCTCTCTCTAAAAGCAATAAAAAATTGCCTTTGGGTGAGGATAAAAAAATGAAATTAAAAAAAAAATGACAGGTTTTACTCTCTGTGCTTATCCTGTTTTATATTCCTGCATGCTAGTACAACCTCCTGATACACACACACACACATACACACCTATGCATGTATACATTATAATATATGATAGGATATATATATATATGATTTTTTTTCCTGCCTGCTAGGATGAGATTTTCAGGCACTGAACTCAGATCTCTAAGAAGATCTCTTTATTGATGATTTTCCACAATCTAGCATGTGAGGGTACAGATCACTCAACCAGCTTTCCTGGGAAACAAACCAACCCTGGTCAGCCGAGTTTGTCAGTTTCCATGGTGTTATTGCTCCGACCATGATTGAATGCAAGCTGCCAACTTGAGGTCACCGGCCGTGGGGCGGGGAAGGGATGCCTGGTAGCAACCTGTCACCTGGTATTTCCACCATGCAGGTAGAGACACGCACGACCTCCAGTGCAGCATAGTGACAGTACAATGATGGAAATGCACAGGAACTGATGAGTTTGGTGTATTTATTTCCTTTCAGCTTAATATCATTTATTTCATTATAAGTTTATGTAACTTGACTAGTGACAATGCTGTTTTAACAAGCAGTTCACAAGACTAATTCCTGAAAATTTGTGAGCTGGTCAGAACCAATTGTAGTGCAGCATGGCCACAACCCCATGAAAGAGGCACTGTCCTCAGGGAGGTGAGGCATGGCGGGGAGTGGGTCATCCAGCCGGTAGGTGGGAGAGCTGGGTAGGCTTGAGCAAGTAACTTGAGCCTGTCCTTGAGCCTCAGTTTTCTCATCTGCAGAATGGGGGCAATAAAACATATGGCCTGGGGTGCTGTGCAGACTTAATGAGCTAATCCCTGTAAAGCACCTGGCATGCGTAAACTCTCGACCAGTGGGAACCGCTAGTGCGTTATGGTTGCTTTAATAATAATAAGAATGAGCATGGAATCCTATCTTCAAGGTATTCATGGCCTAGTAGAGGGAAGGGGCCAAGGATGAGACATATACACATTCATGGGATTCCAGCGCAGGCAGAAAAGGAAGGGTTCGTGAAGGAGGCTACATTTGAACTGCATCTGGCAGATTGGGGAGCAGGGGGGTTTTGAGGATTAGGGTGAGACATTCCTGGCTGATGGTTCACAACAGGCAGAGGAGGGACCCAGGATGTCTGAAGGTGAGAGTGAGAGATGAGGCTGGAAGCTATAAGACCAATTCTGAACTTCCCTCTGAGGACAGAGGGGAGCTGCAGCAGGCTGGTCAGCAGGGCCTGATGCCATCCAATTGGCCTCTTGGAACATTAGCGTGACTGCAAGTCTGGAGGAGGGCCAGGAGGGGCAGGGGTGGAGGCGGCGTTGGCCATGGTGATGGGGGTGATGGAAGTCCCCCAGCCGGGCTCCTTCACTGTACTCGGGGGGAGAAGAGGCTGGAGGTGTCCAAAGACATGGGCTCCTTTGACTCCTCCTTTCCTGCAGCTACTGGGGTGAGGAGAACAGCAGGGTCCACTCCCCAAACTGCTATTGTCCCCGGCCCTGCCCAGCCAGGCTCAGTTCCAGCTCCAGCTCCAGCTCCAGCAGCTAATCCTGGTGACACTGGGTCCCGAGGCCGGGGAGGGGCAGCTGGGCAGCTGGCCTCAATTAGCTGGGGAGCCGGGTCTGGACAGTGTCATTAGGAGAAAACCAGAGCCTGGCCATAAACTCTAATGAATGCATTAATGGAAGGCTTGTGCGCCTCAAAGGAAAAAAAAAAGCAGGTCTAAATAAAGTTATTAACACAGCCCACCTGTGTTCGGCTCTTGGCCTATATTGTTCAAATAGCCCATTAACTCCTGAAGCATCCAGTCTTGAAAGTGAGCCCTGCTTCTCTGAAGCAGACGTTTAACTGCGTTCATATAATTCAATTAGATTCCACAATCGTGGTCCAAAGGCATTCTCCAGGCTTTCATCTTGGTAATGGCCTGCAGGCCAGAGTGGGGAACAGGGGGTTAAAAAGAGGGGCTTGGAACCTGCCTTTTGGCCCCACTCACCCCATCACCTGGAGGGGCCTGCAAATGAGTTTCCTGGGGCAGAATGTCCATCAGGCGCCCAGGCTCGGGCAGGGTCTTCCAGGCCTGGAATTCGAACCCAGACCCTTCCAGGGCACCCTCTGCCCAGCATCAAGCCCCTGCCCCCTCCCCATTCTGCTCTGTTTCATGGTCCAAACCGTCCAAGGGCCCCCACCTCCACTCAGCCAACCCTATTAATAAAGAGTTAAGAAAATTCATTAGGAAGCAGGCCTTTTATAGATTCTGTGAAAGCCTTCTTCCTACTTCTGTCACTGAAAAAGGATAAAAATCCTTTTATCACTCTACAACTTGTTAATGGTCCACCCCGGGAGCACTTCATCTGTAATAAACATCTTCACAAAATATGCATCCCCAGGGAGGAGCCGTTAATTTCCTCAAGGCCTCACACATGTAAGGGGTTTTACGGCCTGCAGGTGCTTCATGATATTGCGTGGGTTTCTAATAAACGTCCAGTAAACCGCAGGTAGCGCCTCGGAGAGGGATGGGCCCGTGCACCTGTCCACAAAGGGCCTCCACACGCTGCACGTCCACGTTCCGTGGCCCGGCCCTGGCACGGTCAGCTCCGGAGACCAGCCTGCCCCTCGGGACGCCTGCAGGTAAGTTCTTCCAGCTCTCAGCTCCTGGGACCCATTTAGAGAGGGTGGGCGCGCCTGGGAAATTCCACCCTGGAACCCACACATCTAGGCGGGAATGGCAAACACACAAAGACGTGGCAGGCGCCTTCTCTGCTTCGTTTCTTGGTTTCCTTTCCTTGTTCGCTGTGGGGGAGTCACCCCCATTAGGATCTGCTGCGGAAATGTGATTAGCGACAAATTTGACTTCCCATTTTCTTAATAACTGAGATTGGAGGGAAAAAGAGAGCGTGGCTCTCTTAAGTGCGATTCGTAGGAAATGTGCTTTGCATATCTTCAGGGCAATTTTCGGGATGTTCAAAATAATTGCGAGAGATGCACGTTTTGGTGCTCAGTCGCTAGAAAAAAGGATTACTTAAGGAGCAGTTTTCATCAGCATTCCGCAAAGTAATTAGAAGTTTGCATTTCATAAATATCTCTCTCGTCTTCGGGATCCTTTCCAAGTTGTGGAACTGAATCGCTAGGTTGTGTGCTGGGTGTCTGCTTGCAGACACAGTGACATGTGGCCGGGGGAGCTGGGGATGCCACCAATGGTTCTTTCGAGGAGCAAGCCCCAGGATCCTGGGGTTCACAAAGGCCCAGGGGAGGGAGATGGCCAAGTCACATGGCTCTGCAGCCCCTTCCAGGGCAAGGGGCCTCTGAGAACCAAAGGTTCGTCTTTTAAATCAAAGACAGCTGATGCTGCTTCTAGACACTTCCATGGTGGTGGGTCGCTGAGGGACATGACCTAAGGTCCATGTGGAGGCTGGAAGTTTCGGTGAACTTGGCTTCATTCAGACCTAGCTTTGGGGTTCAGCTGCACCGGCCTGGCCCACGCAGGGCCCAGGCTAGCTTGGGCCGTGCCCGCTCTGTGCGGGGGTTCTGCACAAGCTAGGGGCAGGACCACTGCAGTCATCCCTTCTGTGACCCCACGCTCTGCAGCACCCCTGCACTGGGGCCACAGAGGCTTCTGGAAAGGGGAGGTACCCCAAATCTTTCTGGAAGCACTGAGGAGAAAAGTGGAACGAGTTGCATTTGTAGGTGCCTTCCTTCCCAGTCGGCAGGGCTGGGGCAGGACCCAGGGGGCCCGGAATTCAGACCCTGGGTGTCAGGTGAGGCTGGGCCTGGGCAGCTGAGCCCTTGGTACGTGCACATTCCTGGTCTTGGATAATGAATAATAGCAACGACACAGCTGTTGGGCATAACACCCACAAGGATACTCGCCCCAACACCCCTGAGCTCTCATCGTGGCTCAGGACCAAGCACATTAGGGGCCTGTGGCTACTGGCTCCAAGTAACCCCTCGGAGGGCGGGAGTTCAGCCAGGATGGGCTAGAGCAGGAGCAGGGGGCTCTGCCCCTATCGCCTCCTGGCATCTGGCCACCAAACCTTCGAAGGAGGGCGTAGGGTCCCCAACTTCCCAAGGACAAGATGAGGTTCACCCGGCAGTGGGGGCCGCCGGCATGGGCCTGGCAGCTGCCTCCTTCCCGAGACACAGGACACGGCTGCCCCCACCCCCCACTTCTCTGGCTGGGAGGAGAGAGGGGTCAGTCACCCCCTGCCCCACCCCTGCCGGTCAGCCTGGCCCGGCCCAGCAGAAGCCATGGGAGGCCCAGGGAGCCTGGAGCGCCTTCAGAGGCCGAGATGGACATGATGAAAGCCCGGGAGCACGGGACCAGCCGAAAGGTTAGAGGAAGCGGGATTATTCGGCCCGGGAAGCGGAAGGCCCAGGGGGCAGGGGCCCTGGCTAATGGCGAGCACCAGATGCTGACCAGCTGTTCTCTGTCTCCCTGGAGGCCCAGCATGACCAGAAGGGCTTCTACAGCAGGAGGGAGTTAGGGGGGATAGGAGAAAGAACCGGCTGAGGGACTGGTTGGGGTGGGAAGAGTGGGAGAGCTGATCTATGAGGAGCTAGCTGTAAGAAGCCGGGTGACAGCTACGGATGGGGTTCCCAGGGGCCAGAGAAAGGGAACTTGGGGAACTGCACCCTCTTTCTTTGCAATTGTGATTTGAATTAATTCACCACCCTGACCCTCCCGGCCTTGCCTTGTGGACGAGAGGCCCCACCACCCCAGCAGGGCCAGAGGTCTGCAATCTCAAGTCTCTGAGGCCACTTCCCAAACTTACTGACCATTCAGGGGTCAGAACCCATGCAGCTTGGGGACAACCAGACCCAGGAGTTAGTGGCCAAAGCCCCTAAAATTGTCATGATGTCCCCATGCCCACCACTCATCAAAATAAATGGCACTAAACTGCAAAGTAAGCATTAGGAAAAGTGGGCAAAGTCTCAGTTTTCCCCACCATGAGTACTCTGGCACTTTAAACCAACCCAGCTGACATTTCTGGGTGTCCATGTTCAGCCCACCGTGCCCTAGCATGGGCCCCATCTGCTTGCTGATGACAGCCCCCCTGAGATCACGATCACTGACCCGGGGCGCCTGCAGGGGGAGGAGGGGGAGACCCCAGAAAGCCCCGCTCAGGGCTGGCTCAGAGCTGGCTGGCCTCCTTCCTTCCTGCAGGACCTCTCTCCACCCCAAGGCCCTGCTTCTTGGGAGAACTTGATTCCTCTTCTGGACGGACAAATTAGGGTGTTCCTCCTCAGTTTTCTCCATTCCATTTGGAACTCAGGGCTAGGGTTATTGGATAAAATAATAGGGTGCTCCATGCCATGGTAATTTCAGATAACTGGCAATAATAATAATTTTTTTTTTTTAGTATAAGTATTGTCTACTGCAATATTTGGCATGTACTTACATTAAATGCTATCATTCTTTTGTTTCTCTGAAATTACCATTGGATGGTAGGGCCCGTATGTTTATTTGTTAAATCTGGCAAGTCTACCCAGGACTCCCTTCCCCCTGTTGGGATGCCTGTTTCTGCTGGGAAGAACCTTCTAGGCTTTTCTCTGGCAGGAGGAATCTGGGGTGGAGGCGCTGCTCTGATCATCTTGAGATGCTGTGATCACCCCTTTCCTGTTGCAAAGAGCGGAAAATGCATTTTGGGGGACATTTTTCTTTCAGCGTGTACCTTTGGAGGGGCTAGGAGTTCCCACACAATGGAAAATTTTTCTTAGGGAAATGAGGCATTGTTGAGTTTATGGTTTGCAGAGAACACGGCCAGGCCTTTGGGCTGCCTCTGATCTCCGGTTTCTCTGCAAGAACTTTGAAAACAGCGGGCGTTGCAAGGAGAACTTTTCCCTCTGCCGCTCCTGGGAGCCCATCTCTGTGATGCAAAACTTGTTAGGATGCAGGTGAATTTTTAAAGGGGTGAAATGCAAGGAGAGAAAAGGACAAAGTACAAGTGAAAGCTCTTGGGGCACTCCTGGATTATGATTCTTTAAATCCATAATATTTCCTTTTTCAAGTTATGGAGGGCTTTTCAAAAAAAAATATTATTTCCTAAAGGGCCTTGGTATTTGTATTTGTAGAGACTTAGAAAGGTCTTACTTTGTGTTTCTCCTTTTTCTTAAGCTAAGACAAAGTTGTTAGAGACAAGTGATTTGAACTAGGCAATCAGGAAGAAAAAAATAGATGGGCAGAACGTGAGAAAAAGAAACAGAAACAGCAAAAAAAACACACACTAGAAAAAGTCTTTATGGTAGATAGAAACTTTTAACATTTGACTTTATACCTGGGCGTGCTGTCCTAATCACATCTAGTTTCCAAATGTCCTGATCAAAACTTCAAATCTTGACGGCTTCTTTTCCGCCACTTTTTCCAAACATTTGATGGCTTCTTCTATTTTGAACATCTTGCCGAAACCAGGAGGAACATTCCGATGTGGGAAAATTGTGTATTCTGTCTATTTCCTCTCTAGGACAACACTCAGAGGCAGTCAGGCTCTGCCCTGGGGACAGGGGAATTTTGCAAAGGCAAAATCCTAGCTCGTAGTTACACCGGAATGAGAGTGGGAGAGTTTACCAATGTTCAGCCAAGTCCCTGAGCTAAGAGCCTGGAGGAAACCTAAGGGCCCCAGACCCCAGCCTGTACCTGTTTTCTCTTTCCCCTCTAGGAGCGCAGACCCCAGATCGGAACCTTGGCTTGGAGCCTGGAGTGGGGAGGTGCAGTTTGATGTCAATTACGGCCCAATTCCAGAGGTGCCATCAAAGAGTTAACTAGGATGTCCCAGTGCGCAAATGTGGGATAATTGGGAAACAAATTCTACAAACATCTTGAAAGGGACAAAAGACCTTTGATCTTTCTATGGAAAGGCAGACATTACAGACGTTACTGCCTTTTGGGGTCTGCACACATCTCGGACCAGGTTAGGGGATGCCATCTTTCTGAGAAATCAACCGACACCTAATTCCATCGTACCTTAATTATCCTAACTGGTTTCGTATGTCCAAAGGCATTTTCCCCAAAGATTAGAGGAGAAAGAGGGACTGACAAAATAATTAAATATGCAATTTGCCAAGCGTGGGCAATATGGCTTTGAAATCACCTTTTCAGGAAGTTTTACCGCTTGTTCATGGACATGTATATTGCAGGCTTCAGACTTTTATTTAAGCTCTTTTGATTGCCTTAATGGATTAATACCCGCGTGCCATCGGCCAGGGGCTGAGACCCAGGCTGTTTCTAATTTTGCAAATATTGTGCCTGCTTCCTCTGGTGTTATGACAAAAACAAGTATCAAGAATTTGCCTTTTTCACTTAAAGCAACATGCTGATCGCCTGAAATAATTGCCTGATGTCAGAATCTGTGTCTCACAAGGGGTTGCCGGTTACAGGAACCTTCCCCGGTGCCAGGGCCCTGGGCGGCATGCGGCAGCGTTGGCAGGACCGGGCAGGCCTGCGCTGCTCTCGGGGCCTGGATCCGTGTTGGGTGGCACTCCCAGAATGGGGCCATGTCTCCGGAGAGCAGGGTGCTTCTCAGAGCAAGGCCCACACCGCTAACGGGGGTGCAGAGGGAGCTACTGTCCCTGCTTAAGACTCCTGACATGGGTAAGAAATGTCCGGTGGGGAAGGGGTGTGGGTGGTGCTCGCTGGGATTTGGAGAAGAATCTCGGCTTAGACTGTGGCCGCGCGCAAGGGCGGCATCCGGAAACCGGAGCCGGTGTTTGCTCTGGGGGAATAGTTTGCATTCTGTACTCATGATGGCAGAACTGGAGTTCCGTCTGTCGAAGGACTTGGCCCAAGCGATGGCGCCTGTCCCATCTTTCGGCTGGTTGGGTGGGGGCATCCCGCTGGTGGGGGGCGGGGGCAGCATCTCAGAACCTGTTCCAAGGACATGAGGGCAAGTTTCCCAAGGTTGGGGGGTTGTCTGGCCTGGGGTATCTGTGGGTACCGGCAGGCAGATGATCATTAGAGATATGCTGGGAGGGGTGAAAAAGCCAGATGGAAGGGAGAGATAGAGAGAGAGAGAACAGGAAAACAAAGAGCCTAAAAAGGAAGACACAGACAAAGAAGAGACCCACATAGAGGCTTTCTTGTACACACACACACACACACACACACTCACACGCACGCATGCTCAGTGAGCCTGCCTTTGAAGGCACAGGGACAAGGCCTAATTGTCCTGGGGATGTGCGTGGCGGCCGGCTTTTTCATCCTTCCCAGAACTCCCTAATGAGGCTGTGGCCTCTCCCGGTGGGAACGCTGCTCCCTGGAATCAGCTTTGATAAAGCGAGCGGGCCGTCTGGGACGAGTTACCAGGTTTTCCTCTTTTTTCCTTTTGAACCCTGTGGTGGTTTCGCTCTTTCATGGAAAACAGAGCGGGGGCCAAAGTCTCTGGCCTCTGTCCTTGGGGGGACACAGGCCATCCCGCCTTCTGGGGGGCGGGCAGGGAGATGGAAGGCCCTGGACCGGGGACGCGGGCCCAGGCCGTGGGCAGCGGGAGAGGCTTTGCTGGGTTCCACATTTAGACTCTATGGTCACGCTCGGTCCAGCCTCCAGTGTCCGGGTCACCTAGCATGCCCATCAGCAGCCTCGGGGTTGCAGGCATCACGGGTGCACAGTGAAGATGATAATGCTGAAGGCCCTGTGAACCCTCCCTCTGGGCCAGGCACCAGCCAAGTGATTGACAAGGACAATTTAGTGCTGCAGCACCCGCGTGCCCCTTTCACAGAAGAGAGTGAAGGCTCTGAGAGTTAGGTGGCTGCCGGTCAGAGGCAGGGTGGGACTGGCTCTGTCACCCCATGGCCCAGCTCTTACCCCCTGGTCTTCCGAAGGGGGCTGGAGCCTTAGCTGGCCCTCAAGTCCCTTGGCACACCCGTCGTTTTGCTGCATAGTCCGCCCTCATTTCTTCATCTCCACTCCCGCCCCGGGGGTTTTGTAAGCCCACAGCCAGAAAGTCAGCAAGACCCCAGTGCCTGGGCCCTGCCCGCCCTGAGTAGCAGCTCTGACTGGGAGGGGCACTGAGCCAGGCACCGCAGGGCAGGAGGAAAGAAAGGGCCTGGTGCCTACAGCAGCCTTTTTGACTGCCTGCTGGCTACTCGGGACCCCTGGAGGATTCCCAGCCCAGTGGGACTTGTCTTTGATCTCTGATGATTAAAACAAAACACCCTCTCAGGTGGTTCCTCCTTGTCAGAAAGGGAGGCCCCCCTTTCTGGCCAGCAGACATGGAATTGCCAGAGAGAGGCCATCCCACCCCAGGGCCTGCTCGAGGGGGAGGCCCTGGCTTCAAAGGCCACCTTAGAGAGGGTCACCTGGACACCTGGCTCTGACCAGGCCAGCCTTGTCCTTGGCCTAGAGGCCTGCCCACCCCACCCACCCCCATCTTCTGGCCCCAGTGGGGAACCTCATCCCATGGGGAACCTCAGTTCTGCTCACCCTTGGCTCCTGATGCCCAGACAGGCATGGAGTGGGTGTGCCCCTGTGCCACACCACCGCTGGCCCATTCACCTCGGATCTCTCTGGTCGGCGGGGCTGCGAGAAAAGACCCTAACTGTATTTTAACATGGGAAAACAGAACCTCAGCCCTGGCAGGTGTGTCTCTGCGATGGGGGCACTCTCATAGACGGAAAGGTCACAGGTTCGATTCCTGGTCAGGGTGCATACCCAGGTTGTCGGTTTGATCCCTCGTTGAGGTGTGTGCAGAAGGCAACCGACCTGTTTCTCTCTCTCTCTCCCTCCCTCTCCCTCCCTACTTCTCTCCCTCTCCCATCTTCCCGTCTCTCTAAAAGCAATGAAAAAATTGTCTTTGGGTGAGGATTAAAAATAAAAAGGAGAGAGAACCTCAACTGTAAGCTTTTAATTCGTTCCGTCAAATGCCCACTTTGTGCCTGGCCCTGTGCAGGCACCGGGGAGACAGAAGCAGGTGCTTCTTGTACTCGTGGTGGTGGTGGGATCTCTGATTAGCAATGGATTCTGTGCCACACGCTTCTCAGCTGACTGGGACACCCCACAGGGTACCCTGCCATGGGGACAGAGGTCTGGGGACGGTCCTGATGGGTCCCTGGGGATATTAGAACCGGTTTCTCTCTTGCGCCTTCATGCTCCCGTCTGAACGGGCTGTTCCAGCAGCATGTGGGCAGAGCCACATGATACCTCCTGCCTGGGCACCTGGTAGAATGTTCTTCCCATGTCCTGTCATTGACACGTCCCCTTGGACCTCTGGGCCACATCTGTGCAGAGGGAAATAGCCATAAAGGCGGCATGCTGAGAGTGAAGGATTTCCCCCTAACATTTATGATAAAAATGTTCAAACTTGTAGAAAAGTTGAAAGCGCAGTACATGGAATGCCCACATGCCCACCCCCTGGATTGCACACATGGAAACGTTTTACCCCATTTGCTTTATCTAGGCACACACGCATCAATACCCATGTATGTTTTCGCAAGTTTGAAAGTATGCTTCGGGTGTCATCCCTAAATACTTCAGTGTGCACTTTCTAAAAACGAGGCTGCTCTGCTCCGTGACCAGACCATCACTACTTTGGGACAGACATTAACAGTAACTCGAGAGGTAGGGATTTTGATCATTAGTCGAGACTTCAGGGCTGGTACTACAGCACAAAATCAGACAGTGGGGCAGAGCACTATTATTTTAGACTCCATTCGGGCAGCAGCGGGAGGATGGAATGGCTCTCGGTTCCCAGGTCTGTGAGTTCTGCGGGAACAGAGCGCCTGCGCACAGTAGGTGCTTAGGGGGTGTTTGTTGATTGAATATATCCGAGGTCAGAACCCCTCCCCAGCCTTGGTCCTCCCTCACGCTCCTGAGTGCTTTTTATGCGCTAGCTCTGCTCCTGCCCAGGGGAGAGGAGTGTGTGGGGAGAGTGGAGGGGCTTGAGACCTGGGTGGATTGGGGTAAGCCCCAGCCTTCAGCCCCTCTCAGGGCCATCGAAGCTGAGCTGGGACGAGGGCGAGAGACGTTGCCTTTTCCTTTACCCCTGTGGGAGGGAAGCATTTTGATGTGCACTCGTGTGTGTGACCGCATGCCGGTTAGAAATAGAGTTTGGTCCAAAGGAATAGTACTCAGCCTTAAAAAGGAAGGAAATGGTGACACAGGCTCCGACATGGATGAACCTGGAGGAGGTTGGCTAAGTGACTGAAACCAGATACAAAAAGACAAACGCCGCACGGTGTCACTTGTACGAGGTACCCGGAAAAATCCAACTCAGAGACAGAAAGTAGAAGGGTGGTTGCCAGGGGCTGGGGCAGGGGGAACGGGCAGTTGGTGTTGAACAGGGATGGGTTTTCAGTTGTGCAAGGAGGAAAGGGCTGGATGGTAGTGATGGCTGCAGTGCGCCTGTACTTAATGATGCTGAGCTGTATGCTTAAAATGGTTAAGCTGGTAAATTTTATGTTATGTGTGTTTTACTGCAATAAAAACGTGGGATCTTGGGGCCATGATGGGCTGCGTTGTGAGTGAGGTTCCATTTCAGAGGGGTGGTGTCCCGCCGCCCCGGCTCTGTCGGGTGACATGACTGCTTCGTGGCTCGCTAGGAAAACTAGAATATTGTCCGGGAAAGTCTAATGGAGCCAAAGGTCCTTGGGGACATCAGACCCAAGAGCCATTTCTGGAAATGCTGTGGCATTGGAAGCGAAACGGAGGCATTTTGTCAAGGGCAAGGACTTGATGAAAAATTGTTTTATGAAACCCGAATTTTGGCATATTTTCACATTTCAGTTTGTCAGAAGGCAGCGTAATAAATGTTGAACATGTTGTTTATTATTATGCACGGTTGACTTCTTTATGATGACAATTTTATTTTCAAGTTCGTCATGGACTTGCTGTGGACAGGGGTGGGGATTCTGGAAGAGAAGGGAGAAGTAGTTTGCTGGTTAGCCTGGCAGGGCTATTTGGGGAGAAGTTTTTAGTACGACAGCGGAACAGCAGGGGCGGTCCAGGCCCGCAGCCCCCCTCCCACGGCCCGGTGCGGGGTCAGCGTGCGTGCTGGAGCCTGCGCTGTCCTGGCTGCGCTGCTCCGGGGGTGCGGGCTGCGGTGGGCGCCGCTGGCGGTGCGGGCCCTGGCTTGCCGGGCCCTCGCGCAGCTGCTCCTGCCGCCTTTGTTCCCCAGCAGAGCCGATATCTGAGTCACCGGCTTGCGGTTGCATATGGAAAGAGCTGGGACCAAGGGACCAAGAGCCATGTGCCAGGCCCCTCTTCCTGTTAAACCCACCACAGAGGCCACCCTAGACAGAGAGGGACAATTGTATGCATTTCCTTTTTGCACACCTCGTCTCCACCTCCAGTGGATGGAGAAAAGGGGTCAGGCTCCAGCCCCTTGGGAGCTGAGGGTGGTGGGACCCAGCAGGGCACTGTGATCTGTCACGTAGCCAGCCCCGCCTGTACAGGCTGGGTTGGGTGCCTTCCCTCCCGAAGCCTCAGTTTCTCAACTGTAAAAGGGGTCTCTGTGCCCCCCACCCCGACCCAGAGCTATTGTGAGCTCCCATTTCCTAGGTGCTCACCCAGGGCCTGGGGCTTTGGAGGTGATATTCCACCTAAACCCCAAGACAACACTGTGTTGGGTTCTGATCCTTATTTCAGATGAGGAATCTGGGATCAGAGAGAGGGAGCCCCGTTGCCCCAGTTGCTCAGCAGTGAGGGTGGTCTGGGGTCCTGGGCCCACCTGCTCAGGATGCCCAGCTCAGGGTGGACGCTCGGCACCCACAAGGTGGCCTGCCATCTGGTCTCAGGCCCGAAGAGGAAAGGCAGGCTTCCAAGGATCAGGGCGCCCAGCCCCGAGCAGAGCCTGGGGTCCTGGCCAAACAAGGATTTCCACGCAGGCTCTGGGAGGAGGGCAGCGAGACTGTGGCCCTGGTCTGGCGTCACGCAGCATGCTGGCAGAGGGCCACCCGCCCAGGTACTCCTGAGGCCATGAGGGGGCACAGGGGTCTGCGCTGTGGTCTGGGTTGGGTAGGATTGACTGGTCCCACCTGGGGCTCCACCTCCTCTGCTTCCTTTGGCATGTAGGGGCAGGGTGGGGTAGAAGGAAACATGTCCCCCCACCTAGGTCTGTTGCCTTGTTACCTTCTGCTGGAGCCCCCAGGCCTGGGCCCGTGGGTTTGAACACAGATACTGGCCACAAGGAGCTGAGGGGGCCCGTCAGGAGGGCTAGTTGGAGGTCTTTTTCTTAGGTTTGGTGCGGAAACACATCCAGGGAACCCTCGGGGCCCTTGGTCACCACCCCTGCTGTAGGAAATGCTTTTAAGTAAGTTGAGGTGGCAGGATCTGGGAGTCCTGGATCGGGGTTGGGGGCAAGTGTCCCGGTACCCCCTCCCCGCCGCTGGGGCGGGGTGGGGGGCAGCGCCTGCCCCTTCTGACCCAAAGCCTCTCCCAGCAGCCGGCTGCCGGATCTCCATGAAAGGATAAGAATCACATTCTTCACTTTTTAAGTCGCACAAAAGCTGTATGCATAATTAATGTGCAATAAACGTGAGCGGCTGGAAATTAACTAAGTGAGGGGAAAAAAAAAAGGAACATACTTAATTGTAAAAATTTAATTTTGTTTTTATCCTTTTCTTTTCCCCGGCTCTCCGTTCCCCTGCCCTTTCCGACGCGTTTTATTCTCAGAGCCCTTCAGCTCTTGCCGGAGATCATCTTCTGAAGGGCTCTCCTCCTGACCTCTGGTCAGCGAGCCAAGGACAAGATTAGCTTTAAGCCGCAGCCCAGTCAGTTACTTTCAACAGAGGGTCGGAGCCCACGAGCGGTGTTACCGCGTCGCACAAAGGAATGTTGTAATCACCCTTCAGAACCTTGCTTTGGGGACTTCAGTGCCTGGTTTGCAGGGCTTTGGTGGGGGCAGTTTTGAGAGTCGCCTTTTGATATGCAGGGAGGGAACCCATCCTGGTATTTAAAATTCTGAAACAGGAATCCAGTGGTTAAAAAAAGCCAAAGGACGAAAAGACCTTTCTATCTATTCAGACGCAGGATTTTAAGCAATAGTGTGGAAGGCTCCCTTTCTTCCCCTGCTAACTTTGGAAAGGACAAGACCTTTCCTAGATGATACAATCGGGTGGTGAAATTTCCCAGTGGAAAAATTTATTGACACATTCTTATTTATTGTTACATCTCTTAATAAAACCCGGGGATTCGACTTCAAGAAACAACCCATCCACTTGAAAGAGGGGGAAAAAAGAATTATTATTTTTTTAAGAATAAAACACTCTATTAACAGATCCTTTAAAATATGATTTATTGTCCACACGTAACAACAACAATAACTTAAAATATCAAATCCCTGGAAATAAATCACTGCGATTCTATCTCCTTACATGCCAGCTGTTTTTCTGTTTCTGCCTTCCTTCTTAGCCCTGGTCTGTATCAGCAGATAATTTAAAAAGAGGCAGGAAAAAAAAAAAAAAAAAAAGACAGAACCCAGAGGCATCAAGGCTGTTTGGGCAAGAATCGTGTTTTCAGAACCTCCCCGTTTGTCCCGGACAGTTCGTAGCTGGCCCTTCTCAAGTCTGTTCAAACAGTAACCAACGCAGGGTGTTTCTTTGAGTCTCTCTTATCAGATTAATTTATAGCAAGGAAAGAGGCTGTCTGTACGGTCACTCACACGTGCTGCCCCCTCTGCCCAGGTACCTGGTCCTGTTTAAGGTGAATCGCTGTCATCCCGGAGATGCCTGGTCGTTGTGGACCAGGAGCAAGCCGTAAATAACCAGGTCTGTGGCTGCAGATCCCGCAGACTCTGCTGCAGCCCAGATGGTAAGGGTGGCTGATTTCGGGAACAGGTGGCCCGCAGGGGCTGGGGCCAGGCGGTGGGCCGGGGCGGTGGGCCGGTTTCAGAGGCAGCTCACAGCCAGTCTGGTTCCAGCCCGAGATACTCACCCAGCCCTCAGCCAGGCCCCAGCCGCAGACCTCTGCATGAAACAGGTCCCGACACTAAAAATCAAGGCCTGACGACCGTTGTCATAGGAATGCAATATCCTCTGGAGGTCCCCTTATTAAAAAGCCAGGACTTGCTGCCGCCGCTGCCCAAGATGGTGTTCTATCCCATTTGTATTGATCACGGGGAAATGTCTCATTCTCTGGCCAGTAGATCCAACCAGCAGGGAGGGAGTTAGTGCTGGGTGGAGAATATTTTTTTTCCCTCAGTGATTTGGGGGAACCCTGAGCTGGAGCTGTGGTTATGTTCATGAGGGAGTGTTGGGGGGAAGTTTTAGGTATGATATGAAATTACAAATATGAGGATGACAAATCTGCAGAACAATAGAGCCTGCCAGGGGCTTTAGAAATTATCCAACTTGACCACTTCATTTTGAGGGCTTGGAGTCAAGGGAAGGGACTTGACTTACCCCACGTCTCCTGTGACACCTTTACGAATCTGCCCTACAGATAACACCTGTCAGGGTGAGAAAGGGTGCTCAGCACAGCCCTGCTTGTAGGTGCAGAAGATGGGGAACCACCCACATGCCTATCACAGGAGACTAAGTAAACAGCATGCTGAAGCAGAACGACATTAAGTTGGCATTTTTACTGGATAAAAGTGGTTGGGTATTGACAATCTCATGTGGTTCAATCCACTACAGCGATAGAACGGAATAGTGTGCAGCCTTAAAGGAATGAGATGGGGAGCACTCCAAGATATATTATGAACTGAAAAAAGCAGGTATACGGCAGAAGAGCACACCTGTTATGCCCCATATGTGGTTTTAGAAAAGGAAATAGACAGACACACATTTGCTGGTATCAGCCTTGACTCTGGAAGGAGACACTAGAAATTGTGCGACGTGGCTGCCTTGGGGAGGGGTATGGGGGGCTGAGGAAGGGAGAGGAGCCTTTGCTCTTTATAGCTGCTATACTTTCTGAATTTTATTCTCTGTGTGCGGGCAGATAAAAAATAAAATTCCAAACCAATGTCAGTGGAACCCTCACTACGAGGGGAAAAGAGCTCAGACTCTGGTCTGATAATTTTGGGTATCAATTCCCTTCACCTCCCGGAACCTCAGTTTTCTCATCTGTCAAGTGGGGTCATGATGGGGTTTGCTTCCTAGAGTAAAATGACAATTTGTCTGAGATGTGACTGGGAAAGGTGCAGCGTTGCGACACAGGATTTGGTAAAAATCACGTTATGATAGACAATGTATAAGTCATAACATGTACATAAATCCTTGTAATGACTCGCTAGACATTTTTGATTTCTGGGATGCCAGATTAAAAATAGCTGTGTGGGCTGAGAGTCAGGCATTGAGATGCTGAGTGGCGAGTGGAACTCTGAGGGCCATGCACCGATATGGGGACTTGCCCAAGCTGAATTTGCAGGGTGGGTCTGATGATTTCTTTTCTGAACCAGTCGATGGTCTTCTGCATCCCTGTGTACACAGGCAGGTGAACTAATAGAATTAAGCTTATTGGTTTCATTCCTCTGGGCCCCCTTGGCGAGGGGAGAGCAGCTGGATGAATATTTTAATTAAGCTCTGACACCCAGAAGTCAAAGTCCCCGAGTGGTCCCAGTGGGCAAGGTCGTGCAGTTTGGGGTTTAATCAAGTTCGGTTTCAGAGTTCAAATTTCTTCCTGGACAGAAATATGTCATTAGGCGTCCAAGATTTCCACTGGAAAAAAAAAAAAAAACAAAAAACCCCAAAAAAACAAAAAAACAACAACCTGACTGTATTTTCTCTAGAGAATGACACCATGATTCGATTAGCCCCTTTTCCTTGACATTTTGCCCACTTGATTAACTTCTGCTTTGCTTTTAAGCAGGCAACTACTGTTTTACTTCCCTGAAGAAGCTCATAATATTATAATTCAAGTGTCAGGACAGATTAGGTTAAACGAACTGTGTAATTCCCGAAGGAAAACAAACTTCAAAACGGACGTGGCTCGCCTTGTAACATGTCATGGATTGCATTAGCGGGGAATGGGCGATTCTATCACCTAATGTGCTAAAGTTGGCTCAAATGTTCCCCACTCTGCAAGGTGAGAAATTACTTAGCTAACAAAACATTTCGTTTTCCTCCCTTTGCATTCTTTCTTTATGAGATCCTGAATGTGACATTTTCACCAAAAAATCTCTGTGCTTATTTGTGAAAAATGTATATTAAAACCAAAGCCCATCAAATGGAAAGAAATCACAGATGGTTTTATTCACAAGCAGTAGAATTAATGGCCTCTCTTCTCTTTATAAATATTAGAAGCAGATGAGTTCATTACGATTTCACCCTAATAAAGAAAACCTGCTTGATTTTGACAAGACATCGACTTATCTAATTCCTCTCAGAAATAACAAAGCTACTTCCCGCCCGCGGAACACGGGCTGGAAAACACCAGCTTTACCTGAACCGCTTCTAAATTAATGAAAAACACCGCGGTGGAAGGAGAGCAAAAGATGGGGTGGGGGGTGGGGGTCGTGGAGCCGAGGGATGGAATTCAAGGGATTTTTGAAAATGGGGCGGATTCTAAAAATCGAGTTTTGAACTGTTTACTTTGCGGTGGTTTGAAATTTTTACATCTTTCAACAAAGCGCGCCGAGAAGTGAAACCATCTGAAAGGGCTTTTGAAAAGAGCGATTCAGCACAAGCTGGCTGCGGCGGCCGGCCTTTATCGCGGCGATCTGCCCGCCGAGCAGGGGGGCGGCCCGGCCCCTTCCCAGCCTGCTCCTCCCGGGCTGCGAGCTCCGCACCGCCTCGCCTGGGCTTCAAAGCGCTGCTGGCGGAGGTCCGGGAGGGAATCGGACACCTCACTACGGGGACGAGGGCTGGGCTGCCTGATGTGGTCATCTTGTTAGTCATGGAAAGCCCGGGGTCTTGCTGTTTGTGCCGCTTTCAGCACTTATTAGGCAAGGGGTGGGAGGCTTTACGCGAAACTGCCAGAGATGTTTTTTTCTCCCCAGGGCCCCAGCAGTTGGGGCCACGGCTTATCCATCATTGCAAAGATCTCTCTGAGAAATGGAAGGAGTCAGTCCTGCCCAGAGGGGGAGAAAAATGAGCGGCGCATGGGGCCTCTGTCCCGGGACCTTCTTGGCTTGGATCCCAGCGGCGGGCGTGGGCCCCCTGGAAACTGCCCAGGGAACGCCCCTGGGGAGGCGAACCGCGTGGTTTAAGAAAAATGGCAAAAATGGCACATCTCCGTGGCTTTGGTGTCCAATTCTACCATCCGGGACTTGCAGCTCAGGTTCCCAAGCTTTCCCCAGCCCCCAGCGCAGAGAGGCAGACACCTGCACAAACGCGGTGCTGCTGGGGCAGGCGGGTGCTGAAGGTGGAAACACCACCGCTAAGCAGCTCCTGAAAATTGAACGGTACCTCTGCCTTGTCTCAGGAGCCTGCATCTTTCTTGCTGTCTGTGCGCCCTTCCTTCGCGCCAGGGGCTGCGAGTTCGCCGACAGGCCCAGGTGCAATTCTGAGCTCGGGATCATGAGCGTCCCTCCTTCAAGCCTCAGTTCCACAAGTATCAAACTTCTGGGAACATTTTGAGGGAAAACACGTTTGAGCCAGGAGCCCATGATTGAAATTCCCCAATAAATCCCTCCCAGCTGAGCCCGAAGGCTCTGCAGTTGGTTCAGCAAGCAGAAAGGGCAGGAAAAGGGGGAGGGGGGTTGCAAACTTCAAACAGGACTGGCAAGCGGGTGGGGGGTAGACTGTGCTAGGGGAGGAGGCCACCGACCGAGAGCTCAGAGCTAATTAAAGAGAGGGCGTTGCAGCACCTATAAACTCCGTATTAAAGTGCCAGCGACTGGAGCTCTGTGCGGGGACACCCTCTCCGCCTAGGAGCGCGCCTGCAAAGGGCGGACTCAGGCCACGTTTAAGATGGACATTTGCAGCAGCGCAGAGGGCTACTACTAGTGCAGGCGTTCCCAGGGAGCTCAGACCATGTTTAAAAGACTCATTAAACCTTGAGGGTCTACTGTCTTCCAGGCACTGGGCTGGGCACATCACCTGGGAGATAGGGGCCGTTATCCCTCCCATTTTACAGATGCAAACAGTGAGGCTCAGAGAGGCAAAGTCAGCCATTCAAGGATGTACAGCTGGTGTGTACATCAGAGGCAGGGTTGGAGTCAGGGTCCTCTGGCTTAGGCCACCGGCTGGCGCTGAGGACCAGGCAGAGGCCAGCAAGGACAGGTTATCATTGCTTACATCCTGCTGTCACCTCGGCTCTGGCCCCTCACGCTGTCCTTGACATTCAATCAGGTGCTGGTGATGTCTAGCCCAGCAGTTGAGGCTGTGCATCCCCAGCTTGTCTGTGACAACTGGTTCTCATTTGAAAGGGAGGCTATAAAACCACATGCCCAAGGACACTGTCAGGGAACTGAGGGTTAATCTCACTTTAGTCAAAGACCATTTCAAAGATTTTTTTGGAAGGGGGGATAAGGGTAGGCAGTCTCCCTGGTTAGGGAGAAAGTCAGGGTTCGTGGGGTGCCCCTCAGGCTGTCTGATTGGAGGCACACTGTGATGCGGGTTGGTGGGGGTCGGAGTCACTCCGTACCTGGTGAGGCCGGGTCTGACCCAAGGCCGGGTGGCGCTGCTCTAGGATGGAAGCACATACCACGCTTGAGCCTTGATTATGTTTCAGGGCAACTTAAGTTGCCAAAAGGAAGGGAAGGGCCCAGAGGCATATGAAAGAATGCTCAACATCACTAGTCATCAGAGAGATGCACATTAAAACCACAATAAGATACCACCTCACACCTGTCAGAATGGCAATCATCAGCAAATCAACAAACAACCAGTGTTGGCGAGGATGCGGGGCAAAGGGAACCCTCGTGCACTGTTGGTGGGAATGCAGGCTGGTGCAGCCACTGTGGAAAACAGTATGGGGTTTCCTTAAAAAACTAAAAATGGAATTGCCTTTTGATCCAGCAATTCCACTACTTGGACTATACCCAAAGAACCCTGAAACACCAATTCATAAGAACCTATGTACACCTATGTTCATAGCAGCACTATTTACAATAGCCAAGTGCTGGAAACAGCCTAAGTGCCCATCAGTGGATGATTGGATCAAAAAACTTTGGTACATTTACACAATGGAATTCTATATAGC